>VZTO01020123.1:72368-121077 GCA_013400615.1 Syrrhaptes paradoxus
TACGCAGGCGCAGAAGGACTCTTTAGCTAATTATAATACAAAGCGGGGCTGGGCGGGGCTAGGTAATTAATATGAATGAATGGATTATGAAACTTAATGCATATGCAACACTTTGGGGAATAAATAGAGGGATAGGTTTTGCGAAAAGGTGCACATGTCTTTGGTGGAGCTATCCCCCATGCGCCTTAGCACTGAATAAACTACATACCTACTTTACAGCTTTCACGAGTTGTGGAGTCTTTCCGCTTCAATCACACTATCTGCCAGGAGCTTCAGGATGGACATCTTGAGTGTTGCCCACAGCCAGGACCCGTGTTTTGCTCTGAGAAGCCCCCATGTGCATCTCAGACATGAACCAGCAGTGAAGTGCAGTGACTAAAGCACCACATGAATAGCCTGCATCCAGCTGCGTAGCCTGGAAGGTCCCTTTGCTCCTCAGTGCTTAAGTCCTGCCATGGTCCCATGGGGTTCACAATGCTGTCCTCCTTTGCAGGGTGCTGGGTGACAGCTGATGGGAGAGGCAACACTGGAGCTATGAGAGTCATGTGGAGTTTGGGACAAGAAAGCAGCCCAACCTGACCCTGCCACCACTGCTTGATAAAGTGATATCAGATCCACCTTTCCTCAGTAGTGCTGTGACACCCCCCAACCCCTCCCCTCCACCCCGCTTTCCCATCAAGGCTCTGAATCCCAGCAGACATCCTCAGTTTGGGAGGAGGCATTGGTGCGCACTGGGGCTCAGCTGGGGCACCACAGTGACTTCAGCCACGCTGTGACCCTGAGCCTCGCTCAGAGCCATGCAGGTAGGTATTCCCATAGTTCTAGGAGGGAGCACCACCCCTAACCCTGAGAGACGGAGGGCTCCTCCAGCAGGAAACTCTCCGCCCATGACTCATATCTCCAGTTTTACAGGTGTTTTGGTTGAACAGGTAAACCAAGCATGTTGCTGGGAACACGTTCCAGCAGGTGAAAGGTCCTGCAGCACCAGCCCATGCTCCCCCGAGGACATCCCCCAGCTCCGGCACAGCACCATGGGGCACTGGGGTGCATCCCCTCCTTGAGACAGCTGTGGGGAAAGAGCCGCAGAGTTTGGCTTTGCTCTCCTCCTTTGCTAAACTTGGGGAAGACAATAAGCGTGAAAACCCCAGGAGGTAGTGCTGCAGGAGCCAAGGCCTCTCCACAGCATGTGGGGGGCTGCGGCTGTGTGAGAGAGAGAAAAGCCAAAGCCCTTTTGTGGCAGCCTGATGAAGAGATGTCTGTACGGCATGCCATTAAGAGGGGAAGTGACACCCAGTGCTCCTCTTGCATGCCAGCCCCTTGGGCTTTCTCTGTCTCCTCTGCCAGCTGGGACAAAGCCATGAGTCACTGCCAGGTGCCTGGTCCAGCCCCACTGTTGCTCCGCACCCCGACAGCCCAGCCTGGTTTGCCAGGGGGCCCTGAGCAACCTGACAGCTGATTCCCACCAGCTTCCTCCATGGGTCTTTTAAAATATCCCACAATCTTTCCCTGGCAGGGCTCCATGTCTTTCTGGGCTCACTTCTGCACTTGAGTCATTTGTAGCTGGGTGTTCGTAGTGTGGGCCAGCCTGCTGGCGCGGGCAGCAAGCGGGCAATGCAGGGGTGGCATCACCCCTTCGGAGGCACATCTTGCCCCATCAGCTCTGGGAGATGATGCACATACTTTCGAAGGCGCTTTTGCAATTGCAAAACCCACCCACACCAACAAAATGAGTGTGTGCATGGGAACGTCACTCTTCTGTGATGAAAACTATTAAATTAAAGCTGTGTCAGGAGCCTTGCTGGTGTCAGCTCCTCAGCCTGCTGGAGCTCAGCACCCAACAGCTTCTCTGTCAGGAGCTCCCAGCCTGGCAAACAGGCTGAGCGGCCCCAGCCCGCGGCCAGCTGGTTGGGGCAGCGCTGGCAGCTCCAGAGGGAGTTAACCCAGTGATGAACTCACTGGCACCCAGTCACCTCACCAGCACACCCTTCAAAGGGAAGCCCCGCAGGCAGCAGAGCTCATCACGGAAGGACATTGTTCCACCACATGCTGCCCAGGACACCTCATCTTCCTGGGGAAACACCCTCCTCCTGGCTCTCCCGGCAGGCGAGCCTCTGGAAGGTGGCCAGCCATGGTGCAGAGCCCTGCCTAATGTGTTTAAACCAGCCTGCTTGCCTTCCCAGACCCTTGTGAAGCACTTTGCAGGTCCCCAGGGTTGGCAGAGAGTGGATAAAACCCACTCCTGGCAAGCCCTGGGTGGGCTGTCCCTTTCTGCAAGGCAGCAGTATGGCTTGTGCAGTAACTTTCCCCCCATCCCCATCTCCTCTGAGCCTCTGGAGGTGTTTTCCATCCACCTGCCATCTTCTGCCTGCGTTCCTGTTCCCTATCAAACGGACACGCTGAAGTCTTGCCCTGTGCCCAGCAGGAGCAGGAGCACCCTCATCCCACCCAGGCTGTTAAAAGGAGCTTTTACATCCTGCTCCTTAATCCGGTTTCTGGAACCAGAACATGTTTTAAAAATCAGGGGAGGTTGCTAAGGGACAGTCTGCTCAGCTGGGACATCACTCACAAACCTTCAGCACTCAAAAGCAGGAGGTAAGTAAGTTGGGATATTATTAATCCTTTGCTGCCCACACAATAAACAGAAATTTATTATTCTTGTCAATGACAAAGGAGCCCATATTTCCCTGCAGCTGAGGAGCTGAACCAGCAAATCTTTTGGATTCAGCTCCACTGCAGGTTCATCTGCAACTGAAGTTGTTCCAGTTCAGTTCCTGTTAAGGCCAACAATGGTTCATTAACCATTTGTTAACCCTGGACTCATTTCAGCCAGTTTAAGCTGGAAAATACAGCCTGAGCCATGTTCAGCCCATCTCTCATTTCCACAGCCTCTGCTTCCATCCCAGTTGGACACCAGAGCTTCTTGCCAGTTTGGCAGAGCTGACACACAGGGCCAAAGGGCAGAAAAGCTAAATATCACCCCGGGAGCATGTAGGAAAACCAACCTTGTGAGGGATGAGCAGGAGTGTGGGGAAACAGCCTCCTGGTTTCTTTGTCCCTGAACCAGCACCTGCACACATGTGGTTTGAGGCAGCGGCTCCTAAACCACCAGGAGCACTGGAGGACCACCTGTTACCATCATCAAGCTCAGAAATTAAAGTGCTCTGTATATTAAATACCCTTTAAGGGCCCATAACGCGATCCCGGGACCAGACAGGGGTTATTCAACAAGAAATCTCCTATGACAACAGGCTGAGGCCCCAGGAGAAGACAAGGTCCCACAATGGCAGTTGCTCCATGGCCACGTAGCAGTGCGTCAGGATGTCACTTCTCCCCGCAGAAACGTGCATGGAGGGCAGGGGGGGTGAAAGGACCAGCTGTCCTGCTGCCCCCCCTGCACACGCCTATTTCTGGAGAGCACCCAGAGCAGCTTTGTCCATGACCGATCCTCCAAAAATAATGCCCAGGGACCGGCAGCAAGGCGAGGGAGGTGTTGGGGCTCAGCAGCCGGTGTGCTGCCAGTGTGCATCCAGCGTGCAGCACACTAGCACCGTCAGAAGACAAGATCTTGGTTATATTTATCACTGACGGTACCAGCCCCTGCTATTTTTAGAGCGGCATTGCAGCTGCAGCTCGCTGAGGAGCGAGGTGAGTCGGCCAGGGGCCTGGTTTTTACCGAGTTTCACCCAAAACTGCTGCAGTCGAGGAGTCTCCTCCTTGACCCAACCGGCCTGTGCTCAGGCTGGAGATCTCCGGGCTGCTGTCCCCCGGGGCAGCGGGTCCTGCCCGTGTCCCTGCCGGCAGGTGGCCGAGCCTCGGTGCCCCACAGTGCTCGGAGCTGAGCTATTCCAGAGCGGCCATTTCCTCGGGGCGGCTGCCGTACAGTCCGGGCCCGTGGGGCACCCGCACCACTCGGGGTGAGGGGACCCGCGTGGTCCCACCCGGGACATGTCCCTGGGGCGCGGGACAGGCCCGTGGGGCCGGGGAGGGGGAAGTGTCTGTGGGGTGGGACACGCCACATCCGTAGGGCCTGTGGGGGTGCCCGTGGGGCCGGGACGCTCCGCGACAATGGGGACGTGTCCGGGCCCGGCGCCCCCCGGCGGGACACGGTCAGGTCAGAGGTCAAAGGTCATCCAGGCCGCGGGGCAGGGGCGAAGGGGCCGGGCGACGGCAGCCCCCACCCCAGCGCCGAGTCAAGCCCCGCCCCTACCGCCGCCGGCCAATGAGAATCCACTTCGGCCGGGACCGCCCCTTCCCCGCTGTCATCACACACCCGCACGTGGAGGGGGCGGGCCGGCGGTGGGATTTCGGCTCAGCGCGTCACCACTTCTCCGCCCACCCATTGGCCCCGCTGTTCAACGGCTCGCCTCGCCCCGCGCCGTGCCCCGCCCAGCGCACCAATCAGCACGGGGGAGGCGGGCTCGCGGGGCGTGTTCCCGTCGGCACCCGGAAGGAGCGGATGGAGCCGCGCAGTAGGGACCGCGGCCGCGGCGAGAGCGGAGGCGGCGGCTGCGCAGGTAGGTCCGGCGGGGCCGCGGCGGGCGGGCGGGCAGGCACAGAGCCGAACCCGGCAGCGGGACGGGTTAATGCGGCCCGTCTACGCGGTCCCCCGCTTCCAGAAGGTTCGGGGCGGGGGGGCCGCTGGGGTTGGGGTCCTGGCTGGGGAGCGAGCGAGATGGTGGGTGGCCGCGGCCGGAGGGTGCCGTGACCGGGATGGGGGCTGTGAGCNGCGGGGGGTGGGTTGGGAGCGAGGCAGCGGTGGCAGGAGGTGCCGGCGGCGGCGGCGGGCAGGCTGTGACCGCAGAGCGGGTTCGGGGAGTGCTGTGGCAGGGACGCTGTGCCCCCGCTCCCCCCGCTGCCCGGGGGATCGGTGCTCGGGGGACTGTGGCAGGACAGTCTGTCAGAGGCAGGTCTAGAGGGAGCAGGGGCAGAGCCCCGGCTGGGGCCGTGCGGGCTGTGCTTGGGCGGTGCCCCCTGCCCTGGCTCTCAGCCCCCCGCCATGGCCCCGGGCATCCCGGGGGCGCTGCGCTGCCCCCAGTCTCCGCAGTAAGGCCGCGTCCTCTGTGCTGTTACACGGGCAGGAGCGGCCTGTCCACGGCTCCGCCGGCAGGATGCGGCCTCCTCCCGGGCACCGGCTCAAACCCAGACCCGGCTGGGCCCAGCTGGCTGCTCTTGTGCCTCCTGGACACTCGTGTCCAGGGGACCGGTGGCAGTGGGGCCGTGCGGGAGGCCCGCAGCTGCCACGCCGTGGACCTGTCACGCAGCCCACCGAGGGGAGCGGGAGACGCGGCTCATCCAGCGCCTGCTTGGCCGGCACCTGCCCTGTGGGTAAATCACAGCCTTCAGCGTGGGGCTGCGAAAGCAGCAGCGCCGAAGCGGATGTGAACCCCAGCATCCGCGGCGAGAGGCCTGCTGCCCTCTGGTGACAGCCGCCAGGGGCGGAAGGACCCGTGGGGGGGACACTTACACACCCAAAATCATCAGCTAGAGACCCGGTGGGGTTTTCAGGCGTTTTGCTGTAGCCAAGGGACACCCGTTTTCTCCAGCAGCCACGCAGGCCGTGCGCAGCATGCTCTTGGCGGTCCCAGGTGCTGTTTAGAAACCTGCTGTGTGTTAGGGAGGACAGAGGGGACAGTTGGTGACGGGAGCTGGGGCTGTGGGCTTGATCGCATCTCGCCTGTGAACATGACCCATCTGGTGACCCATGCAAGGGGCATAGACTCATCTCCAGGGTTTCCAGCCTCCTTTTATTTTTTAAGGAAGGAGCACTTGCTGCTGTTCAAAGTATATGGTACAGGAATGCTGTGCTGTGTCTTAGGGTATTTTAGAAGTTGCTTCCACTTGATGCCTTGTTAAAAACATTACACAAGCAATGATTTGCTTATGGACCTATCCTCCTCTGCCTGAATTGTGCCTGTTAGCCTTAGTGAAGAGGGGAAGTTGGGACCTTGTGGAGCATGTAGCCGAGTTGAACC
Organism: Syrrhaptes paradoxus; assembly: GCA_013400615.1. Classification (NCBI taxonomy): domain Eukaryota; kingdom Metazoa; phylum Chordata; class Aves; order Pterocliformes; family Pteroclidae; genus Syrrhaptes; species Syrrhaptes paradoxus. The sequence goes on from VZTO01020123.1 coordinate 78,341, forward strand.
TTGACAGAAGTGAGAGTCTCAGGAAATCTGGCAACACATGCAGAAGGTGAGCAAGGTCTGGCAGGTGACACAGGAGAAAACTCCCAGAGTGATAGGACTAGAGTTACTTTGTCTGTGCTCTGGTTTAGAAAGGGGTTAAGGACCAGGAGAATTAAGTCATCCTGTAAAGCCTTGTCACCGCCTTATTTCACAGCAGCAATTCACGTCGGTGGGTCTTGGCATGAGTGAGCGGCAGGGCCCTGGAAGGGACTACATGTCCCAGCATGCAGCTCCCTCTGCGCAGCCGTTCGGGCATGGCGGAAGGCTGGGATCTGCAGCCTCCTGGCAGTTCTGCCTGTGCTGAGGGCAGGACAGTGGTGTGAGCTGGGTGGGCAGGGAGGTTTGTGCAGGGTTTGGATCAGAGTGGGACACTGTTGCCACATTGCTCCTTGCAGAGGAGACAGCACCGGCCTTTGCTTCATCTGCAGCAGCTGCTCCTGCAATATTTTGACAGGTTCCTGCTGACTCTCCTGGTGCCCAAAGGTGTCCCTTCCCAGGGACCCTGGGGTGGCCAGGATGTGTGGGGACAACAGAGCCCTCCTGTCACCCCAGCAGCAGAGCTGTAGTCCCTGGAGAGCTGGGCTTGTGGACTGAGGTCCAGCCTGCAGGTGGGGCAGGCCTAAGGCCGTTTCAGCTCTGCCACTCACCTTGATTCTGTTCCCTGTGTGAGAGGTTTTTTGCCCCCCACCAGAAAGAGTGCCAGTGGGGTCTGCCTGTACTGACTTTGGGGAGCCTGCCATTTGGGGCGTGGCTTGCTGAAGGGCTCTGCAGCTCCACTGCCGTTGCAGCAAGCTGGGCAGAGCAGCTGTCAATGCTGTTCTTCACATCTGCCCTCTGCAGAAATGGACTTTAGGGAATAACATATAATTTTAGTTTTACTGGGAGGGTTGCTATTTCACTCCTGGCAGCTTCCTCCAAGACGGATGAAGCCCCCAGTCTGTACACTGCTGTGGTGCTGAGCTTTCCCAGCCCCTGTTCCTTGTCAGTTTCAGGTCTTCTGAGCATGCAGAGCAGGAAGGAGGAAAGGAAATTCCCTCCCTGGGCTTGAGGGACCTCAGAGCAGAGAAGCACCTCTGTGCCACTGGCCTTCCTCCTTGCACTCTGCTAGCAGCTGCTCACCCTGGCAGGTTTCTGCATGGCCACACCAATCAGAGGGCAGAGATGCCTAGACCTTCCTCACTGCCTCTGAGTCTGGGGGTGGTTCAAGGGGATGATTACTGATCTGACTCTTAAAAGTCAATGACTCTTGACTCTTCCTGAGGCCTTTACCTGCCCTTACTGCTCTGGGCCTGCCCATGCCTGTTACCTTCTGGATTTGATAGGCACTGTTGTGTGCTGCGTGGAAATGCACAGTGCCTAGGGACCAGAACACCTCCTGGATGCAGAACAAGAAAGTACGTTGTTGGTGACCACAAATGTGAAAGGAAGAAGTTAAGCTATTGGTTAGGAAAGTGGTGTCAGCACACCATCAATGGAGCTTTAGTCAAATTATTGGAGACTTTCATGGCTGGATGAATTAATGAATCAGTTTTGAAGCAGGACAGGTGTGAAGGGCAACACAAGAGAAATTCCAAAGGGATCATTTGTATGTTAACAGGTGTTTTGTGGAGGGTGGTGTTGTGGGTTACTTGGCAGTAAAAGTCTTCCCTGGGAGGGTTTTGCCTGATGCTTCTCTAGTGCACATTGCTCCCAGGGACCCCTTTCCTCCAGTGGGGTCCCTGTGTCCTAGTAATGTCATTGCATGTTTCTGATCCTTCTGTCTGGAGTGCCTGACAGCTCTGGTCCCTGGAGCCTTTCTCAGACCAGCTCTCTTCCCTTGTTTTTCCATTTTGCTTTTACTTGTGAGCAAGTGAGTCAGGTGAATATAGCCTCTAGAGAACTTGGTCTCACAAAGTTTGAGGTTTGCTTTAAAAGTGATTGTACTTGACTGGGAAGTATCCTTGCAAATCTTCATAATCCTTCTGCCTTTGCTCCTCTCTTTTGTAGTCTCCCTGCTTGGCCTCATGAATGCCCCGCTGCCAATTAATGTTTTCCCCCTGTTTCTGTCAATGTCTTCAGCTGGTTGTGAATTCTGAATGAGGAGTGGCTGAGTTCACATGCTCTGCACTTCAGAAAGCTTTCCCAGGACTGGCTGGTGGTTTGCAGTCACACTTGCCTGTGTTGTGGCCTGGACAACCCCCCAGCCAAGCAACATGATGGCAGAACAATACTTGGATGGGAAACCTTCAAAGGAGGCCTGTGTACTGGAAAAAGTGCATTTAGTGATTCAGCTGGAAGTGCTTTTTCGTAATGAATCCATGTCCCGGGCCAAGGCTGATGTCAGCCCTGTGATTCTTCTTGTTGGTAGTGAACAAAGGTGCAAGGCCCTTTAGGCAAGGGATGAGGTGATAATCCAGGTCTGCTTGCCTCATTTGATTCGGGGCAATTGCATTCTTCCTGGGGAGTGTTTTCAACCTGTCCCTGTTGGAAACATCACCATTGCTTCCTGTGCTGCAGCAGTATGTGGGTGGCAGTTCTTCAGCCGTGTCCAAAGCAGTTCTTGTCACTGCTCAGGCTTGGAGCCTTTTGAGTCTCCTCTGAAAGATGGTGTGGTGGAGCAGGGAATTGCTGGAGGGTTTTCAGTATGTGTATATTTACCTCTACAGGTGCTACACTTACTGGGGCTTGTTCTACTTGTAACCTCTACAAAAACATAGCCCTGGTGACTAGCTGGTGCAGCTCCCAGGTGGAACCTCTCCTGGGACACCAGTGTAGGTTGGCCTGTTGGTTGTGTGACATTAAGCAGCAACTTTCTGTGTGCCTTCATTACTGTTTTAAGGACTGGTGAACCACAGAGCTAGTGTGGGGGTGCCTCCCCACATCACGACTTCAAGGTTGCGCCTCTGGGGAACTGACAGTGTGGCTGCCTACAGTGCTCTGCTCGTTGCTGCAGCAGTTCCAGTCAGAGAGGGTTGCGCTGCCGGTGGTCCCGCAGGGTGGTAGCCCATGTGGGAGGGCAGGCTGAGGAGCAGGGACTGCCCCTAAGCAGCTTTTGCTCATCATGCCTGTGGCCAGGGGAATGTCAGACCTGGTTTTGGGGAGTCTGATGCTGTCACAGTTTCCAGGACCTGCTCGACACGAGGATCTAGCCCCCACACAGTAGTCTGTAATTACAGCACGAGGAGCCTGGGGAGGAGTCTTAAACAACGTCTTTGTGACAGTGTTGGCAGGCCTCTCGGAGATTTCTATTAAGTGGTTGTCGTTTTCCCCCTTCACTGTAGCCTGGGAAACACTGCAGTGTTGGATTTGGCTTGCTCTGTTTGGGTTGTTGGGAGCACTGTCTCCCCACAGCAGAGTTTGTCCCTCCCCTGATTCCACGTCCCTGCAGGGTGGTTTAGCAGGTGGCCTGTGGGGACCACAGACGGAGCCTGTTCTTGCAGGTTAACCACGTGCCAGTGCACCCACTCGAGTACCAGCAAAGTCTGTGGTGGAGCAACGTACAGCTGTGTAGGTGGAGAAGAACAAAGCCAAGGGCACAGAAAGGACTTCCCACTGAAATCTCGGGAAGGGGGATGGTGACAGCAATCTTAGCAGCTCTCTCTGGGGAACCAACCATGCACCACCTGGAATCATGCAGGGAACTCTGGTGATAACTGGAGTCCTGGAGGGAGTCAGGGCTGCAGCTGGAGGGGAAGTCTCAACCCTGGTAAGAGATATGGTAGGATCTTCAAGGTGTTAGGGTGCTCATGGTCTCTTGCTTCTGTGCATAGGGCCGCTAATTAGCTTGGCTTGGATGAGCAATCAGTTGCCCATCCAGTGTTCAGAAGGTCTTCTTGCGTGGGCAGGGTATTTTCCAGCTGATCTGAAGGTGTGTCTGTGCACTTCTCTTTCCAGGTGACCTGACACAGCCGGAACAAGCAACCCCAAGACTACCCTGAGGGTGCTGACAGCTGAGAGCTGCCTTTCCCATCTGTTTCAGCCCTACACCAAGGTTAGCACATTTTCAGTCCTCACTGGTTTCTCTTGCTTCACCAGGGCTGTATGAAGAAGCTGGGGAACCCCGTGCTCTCCTCCCCTTGGCCTGTAGGTACAGCTCTGGAGTAGGTGTCACCCAGGTGACATGCTCCCAGAGCCCAGGCCTGCTGGACGCTCCTGGCTCTCACTTTGCTGGTCATGTGGCAAAGGGAACCTGGATATGCGCGACTAGCGCTGTTAAGACCATTGAACCCTGCACACAGTTATTGGGAGCTCAAAGGCAGTGTGTTTTAAGCCCATGTACACTTGTAGTCTGTGCTGCTTGCTGCTCTCGTCGTTCTGTGTACCAGCAGTATTGAACACCAGCACTTCCCAGCTGCTGGTCTCTGCTGCTCTCTGTCCTTCAGCCAAGCAAACAGAGCTGGGATTGCTCCCAGAGTTTGTGGCAGACATGATCGTGCTTTCTGTCAGAATCAGTTGAGCTCTGCCTGAATTTTCCCAGGATTTTGTAGCTCAAGGAGACCCTCAGTCATGGAGTATGAGGCTTAGAATGATGGTGAACTGTTTCAGGAGGACTGGTAGTCTTTGTGTTGCCTGTGTCTAGAAATGCGAAGGCCAGACCCTCACTGCTCTGAGGTGACCAGCGCAGTGAGTCGACTATGGGCTTCCCACCCTGTCCCTGTACCTGGATGCTTGCCCACCTGCCTGGGATCCAGCAGTGTCCGTCCCGCCTGCATTGTGTGCTCTCGCAGGGAAGGGAGCCCTCGCCAGCACTGGGCCCTTCCCTCACCCCAGAGCTCACATATGCTGTGTCCAGGAGAGGTTATGTGGGGAAGCCGCTCTTCAGGACTCCTGACTGCCCATGCTGTGTGGCTCTTCCTCTGAAGTGTCTGCCAGGGAAGTTGGGGCCAGTCCAGAGGCAGCTGGAAACTGGGCCTCAGGCCATCTAATCCTTCAGCCTGGCTGAAGTGGTACCCACAGCAAGTGAGGCAGAGGTAGGTTCACCTGGGATGTTAAAAGGAAGGGAGGAAGAAGTCCTTTGCTTATGTCGGTGCTGTGGACTGACAGCCACACAATGCAGTGGCAGCAGAGCAGCCCCTTTATCCAGCCGAGTTGTGATAGTTACCAATAGCTGCTCCATGCTGGGATCTTACATCTCTTAGTGTTGGAAAAGAGACATGTTATGTGTGGGTAAGACCAGAGAAAAGATTTGCCCTCAGTTCTGCTGGAGCTGCTTGTAGTTCCCCGTCCAGCAAGCTCACAACATCCTTCTCAGGGCTCCCCTGCTTTTGATGAGATGTATTTTAACACAAGGCTCACCATGTTGGATGCATTTCTCTCCCTCCATCCCTCCTGGCTGACTAAATAGCTTGATACTTCCAGGGACAGTGAATCTCCCATATATGTGTAATACAGCAGCTTTTGCCATTACTTGGTCATAGCATCAACCTCTTGTCTCTGGTTTGGATATCGTCTAACCGAGGGAATATCAGTGATGAACTTGTATTTGAGCTGAATTAACTGTATTAATTCAGTTTAGTGCAGCTGTCAGTAATCTGGAAGCTGGTACAGCTTGCAAACCCTTGGTCAGACTTGCAGTGCCTCTGTCAGGAATGCTTTGCTGGCAAACTCAAAAGACTGGGCCAAGTGGAAATTATATCTTCAACAGCAAGTGGTCAGCCTAACATCTTCCAGCTTGCTCTTAGCATGTATGGGCTGCCATTGCCCCTTGGGGTTACCAGCTGATCTAGAAGTAGGTCTTCTTTCCACCGGAAACCCCAAGAAAATGCCGCCCCTCCTTCAGAGATGGGGCCCTGGGTTATTTGTGAGTATTGGTACTGGAGTTATGTGAGGAATCCCCTCTTTGCCATACCGTCTCTGTTGCAAGTAGGTTGGGCATTCAAAGATCCTGTTCATGGGAGTGTTGGGACAGCTGGATTCTTGTTTGGTTCTTGCTGCTCCCAAGAATGGAGCAGAGGACCATCTGCTGGGGCTAATTTTAGGTCTGAACACTGCCAGTGTCCCTCTGAGCCCCTATTTGTGTGCAATTGTGTGGCTCCCTGCTAAGAGCTATGGGACAGTCCTGTATCATTCTGTGTGAAGGTTTTGCTGGGGCATAGCGTCCCTGGGATTGGGAAGAACTTTGAATTTGTTACTTACCTAAAGTGTCTAAGCCATATTGGACATATGTATGACCCCTTTTTTTAGCCCTAACACCCTTTGGACCTTGCTTTGTGGGTGCCCACACATTGTGCAGTGGGAAGCAGGCTGCAGTTTTCCAGCTTTGCTCTACCAAAAATGCAGCATCCCTCCTGTTTGGAGCAATGAGTTCCTGTTGTCTCAGGTGGCTGCATGCAGTGTACAAAACAGTCTCTGTGAAGCTTCTGGATGTGGAAATACTCCAAAGCCCACAGCTGAGTGAGACCAGCGCCCACCTCTGTCCTTCTCTGTATGGCTGGATGACTGCTTGGCATCTGCCGCTGCCGTCTTCTAGCGCAGCACAGGGTGAGGCCTCCCGGCCTCTCCCTTGTTTGTACACCCAAGACTTCTGGCCTCTCTGCACTTTTTGGTTTCCGATTGCTCAGGTGATTTTTCAGCAGCGCTGAGCTTAGCACTGAGCTTTGCTAAGTTTCGTGTTGAGGCAAGACGTGGCTGTGCAGTTTTGGCCCATCTTTATTTTTAGCCAGTTCAAGACATGGTTGATGGTATCAGAAGGAAGTTGCACTGTCTCCTGAGCTCTGTGACTCATCCTGGATCAAGACCGAGGCTTTGCTAGCTTCTACTATAACCCTCAAGTGATGTAACCGGTTGTGGTGGACCTCACTGGATCTTGGGGAGGGAAGCGGAGCTTTTAGAAGTTGTTTTTTATCCATTCTGTTAAGCCATTAAATTCATTAATTGAAAGATATTGGCAGGTATCACACCTGAGTGTGGTTCAGCAGGGTCCTTTGTCTTCCCTTTGCATCTTGTGCCCCTATGGGAAAGGTGACACGGAGAGGAGTTCTGATTACACGCTGTGTTGTGTAACTGTTCCCCGGCGCATAGCAACAGTAAACAACAGTTTTCAGGACAGGAAGTGAAGAGGGATCCTGTCTTCGATTCAAGCTGCCACGAGGTTTGGTGCAGCAAACCAGACCTGCCTGAAGTGGAAATGGGCTGGGACTGGAGAGCAGAGACTTTGGTGATGCCTGCCAGGCTGCAGCAAGAATAGTCTGGGACCTCAATTTCCATCAAACCTTTTGCTGCCACAAGGTACGAAGAGCTCATTGGGGTTTCTGGTGTGCAGGCAGCCGGCTGTGCTGGAAGCTGCCTGGGCTGGGCAGGGGCTGTGTGCCACCACAGTGTAGGACAGGCAGTGATGTTGAAGCATCCCTGCCTGCCACAGCACAATGGTGGAGTGCAGACTAGGCACCTTGCCTGTGAAGCAGGTGGGGATGACAGCTTGTGGGGGTGGGCTTCCACCTCTGCCCCCTTTCCTTCCTCAGGATGGTGAATAGCCCTTTAAGAGCATGCAGAGGTTTTTGGGTGTTGTACAGCGGGTTTTATGTGCGGGGCAGCAGGGAGGGGACAGCAAGGCTTGGGGGAGCAGAGACAATGGAGGGAGGCAGGGGGGCATGCTTGGGGGGATTGCTATGGCAACTCGCCACTGCCAGCATCCTTGCACTGTGCTTTCTGCAGTGCAAGGTGGAGAAGCAGCCAGGACAAACATGAGCCTGCCACAGCCCTTGATGCAGCCTGGTCCCAGCTATGCCATGGGTTCAGTACTGCTGGGCACCTGCATGATGGCTTGGTGTCCAGAGCTGTTCTCCTTGGGCAGCAGCCTCGGGGTGCGTGGCCAGGGCTGTTTTATCCAGCTTCTCCCTTCTTTCACCCCTCACTGGCAAATGGGCAGACAGCTGCTGTTTGCAGACCAGTTCTGTTTGAAGCCTGGAGTGGCAGAGCAGGCCCAGCCAGAAAGAAACCAGTCTCCTGAGCCTTCTCACTGTACCGTGGAGGAAAGCAAGTTATGCTGCTGCCCTTGTTTATCCTCAGTAATCAATGTAAGTGGTGCCAGCCAAGCCTGCATCTTTCAAGGAAGCCTGGCCCTGTACTGTGCCATCCACCTCACGCAGCCAGTTTGCTTTGCTCCGGGATATCTCTACTGTGATAGAGAATGGATGCCTGGTGAGCCCTCTGATACAGTCCGAGACCATCTGTTACCTGCGGCAGGTAAAGAGGGTTTAAATGTTTCTGAAGCTGCCTTCAAGCAGACCACTTGCCAGATGCTGACAGAGAGCTGGCTCCTGTTGCTGGAGGAAGGAGGGAACACCATGCCCCTCATGGCACAGAGTAGGTCAGGAAGTCACCTCCAGTCTGGCCATAATGTGAGAGTGACTGAGACTTGACCTGTCATCCATGATGTGCCTAAAGCCCTGGATGCAAGCTAGGGGGAAGGGACCAGCTGGGAGCAAGCACAGCTTGTCTGACTCAACACGGATGGCTGTGTGAGCTGTAAACCTCTCTCATTACACCTCTCAAAGATCATCACTTGTGGTGAGCTACAATGCCCTGCCCACAGCTCTGTGCCCAGCCCAGAGCAAAAGGGGAAGGAGCCTCTCCACCTTTGGAGCATGATCTGAACTGGTACAGGTTAGATGTATGAGGTTGCCATAGGGTGGCACACAATGCCTTGTTAGTGATTGTGGCCAGAGTTCATCTGGGAGTAGAATGTTCAGGCAAAACTGGAGGGGGAAGGGTGCCTGTCTGTGAGCTGCCCAAAGGTCTCCCAAATGTCACAGTCCTCAGCTGAGCTGTGGCTCCTCCATCCCACTCTGATGCAGGATACAAAACCTCAGAAATTCCCTTGAAAACCATTTCACCCTATACAGTCCACCATATGTCTGTCTGATTTAGGGTTGTTATAAGATCTGTACAGGCTGCCCAACTCTATCCAGTGCTACAGTTCCAGTCATCTTAAAACTCTTAAATGGGCTAGATTTGTTTGTAAAATGTCCCTTGGACCCCAGGTCCTGGTGTTCCAAGCTCTAACATGAAACCTCTAGGAAAGCTCCTTGTGGCAGACAGCACTATGCTTCCTCAATCCTACTTCTGGCAGGTTCCTGCCCTTTTCATAAGGGAACAGCTTGCCCCATACTGGCAGCTGAAGCTTTCTTGCCACGGAGGAAGCTGGGACACTGGTACCTGACACTGAAGGCAATTTCAGATCAACGGCTTAAGCACCGCTCTTCATGTATGTGACCTTCAGCACTTGGTGTGAGAATTGGTGTTAAAATATATTACAGGTACAGATGATGGTGGAGTATGGTCAGAATCCATTGAGCCAAACTGTAGTTCCCTCTGACCCCACTTTCACAGCCTGGTTTTTGTTTTTGTTTTTTTTCTGATGTTTCCCCTGGTCTGAGGCTGCAAGATGTGCTGTGGAATATAATGGAGTAGATGCAGAGCCCAGCATATAGGGCTCTGGGTCACATGTGTGTGTTGGGGTGTGGATTGCCAGTTTCTAAGGCAGAAGGTTTTATCTTTTTCCATTTGTACAGCACTTCACATGCTGAGATCCTTGCCCAAGACCCAGGCTCCTGGGTACTGTGACCTAATGAGTTACAATCATGTCATCTTTGAAGTGCTGCTCCCTCTCTTTCTGTCTTGCCTGTTCATACTGCACTTTTTAAGCACAGCACAAAGGATCAAAAAAGCCCAAAGGCAGTGGGGTCATATATACTCTGCTTCTGATTTAGCAAGGAGTTAAGATAGGCAGTGCTGGAATAAGCATTTAGGGAGACGCAGCCAAGAGAGATTTCCTCCTGTCTGAGCTGCAGTGTTGAAGTTTGGAAAGTACTGTGTGGGTTATGTGCTGCTGCACTTTGCTGCTACCATCACCTTAGGCAAGTCAGGGACATGTTCACCTGCTAGTAGTTGGATGGGGACACCATTCTGAGCAGTGTCAGTCTGAAAAAATGGCCAGTGTCCTTTTGGACATTAGGAGCAACCTTAATGCTGCTGCGGCGGAAAGAGTGCAGGGGATTTCACCAGGGAGATGGTGGATAGTTGGGACCAAGAAGAAACTCTGATTCGGTGGATGTTTCTACCTGCATTCCCTAAATTGTGAGAAGATAGTCAAGCCCAGCAATGCTGTACAGATTGCCCCATCTAGAAGATGCACAAAAAATAGCTTCCAAGAGCCAGCTCTTTACTCAGCTCAGACCTGGGGAAGACGCCTGGACCATGTGCACTGGGGTTTTCTTACTACCAGTCAGCAGTGCTGTAGCTATGCAGAGAGCATGGCATAGACGGATTAGCACAGTCACCCCAGTCCCTTCTATACCTGTGTTTGTGTTGGTGATGAGACCAGCATAGTTGGGCCATTGGTGGACAAAGAGGGTAATTCTCAAGGTGCTCTCTGCTGTGGCTGCAAGCAAGTTAAAGCAGTTATGGCATCAAGCAGCGGGTCTGAGCTTTGCTTTCAGTTCATCTTCTAGGAGCAGCAACAGCTAAAAATATGACCAGTTTTTGAGAAACTAGAATATTCTCAGGCTTTTTGTCTGGGTCTGGTCTGGCAGCCTCTCCCCTGGGCTGACAGTCTGGGATCTTAAGGTATTTGCAATGATCTATCCTGGCTGTGTGATAATTCTGGCTAGAGAGAATACAAAAATTAGTGACATCAATCTGCTACACTGAAAGGGCTCCTCTTGCTGCTGTGCCTGTTCCCAGTAACCAAAGGGGTGTTTCATGGCTTAGATTAGTTGAGGAAACAGACTTACAGCTCCTTTCTCCTGTGCTGGTATCTGGCAGCTCAGTAGGAATGATTTGTTGTAGATTACAGCTCTGTTTAATTCTGGTTCCCGACAATATTGCACTGTTAGAGTAACCAAGCAAAATGCAGTCGTGCTTCCGGAGGAAGGCTGCTATCAGAGGCCTCCCCTGTGGCAGAGGCTGTAAGCAAGGAGGAACAGTTTACCAGGAAATGCCTGCGTTCATGTTCTGGTTGCTTCTGGGAAGGAAAAGGCATCTCACCCTTGAAAACTTCCTTACTACAGCACTCCAAATATTGCTGGTGGAGCTGCACCGGTGTGAGCAGCAGTGAGAGTGCTACCTCCAGAACCTGGGAAAGGTCTGACCAAAGTGGTGGTCTGGAAAGAAAAAGTCAAATTCTGTCCTTAAGTGAACCTCTAAGTGGTTTCATTGAGTGTTTTTTGGTTTGGGCTTTTTTTTTTTTTTGGTACCAAAAAGAAAAGGTATTACTCGTGCAAATCCTTGTAAGGAAAGAGCAGGGAATTTTCCTTTGGAGTGAGCCTGGCTGAAACTTGATACGTCTCAGAAGTATGTTAACAGAGAAATGAAAAGATTGTGCCATAAAGTGATAGGGGATAATGAGTTTAATCTACTATTATGTTGTCCTGGGAGATAGAGTTGGGGCAAGGGTATTGGCAATAACCTTACACTTTGCATGACAGCAAAATGGCAAATACCACCTGAACATGCTTCCCCGGGGAGGGGTGAAAGTGTCTGTTTTCAGAGAGTCCCCAGGAAGGTGGAGCAAGGCAGCCAAGAAAAGTAAGCCTGGGGAAAGATGCCAGGAGATAGGCAGATAAGAAGTACATAATAGCTGTGCATTTTCTGCAGCTTGAGCTCTGCTTTCCCATTCAGTGAGCCAGTTGAACTGGACAACGCTGGGCTCTCAACCTCATTGAGAACTTGAGAAATGCTGTAAAGAAACCGTAACTTCAATAACATTAGTGAGATGTCCGACCTGGAGCCTGGATTAACAGATCTTCATCTTTAGCGTCTCTGCCTACAAGGTAGATAGATGGGTGGTAGTTTGCTACTGCACCAGACCTAGGGATTTTAAAGGATGCTGGTGTGGGTGAACACTGCTGAGGACATGGTCCTGGGAAGCTTAACTGGGGAGCAGGCCCTCAGAAGGGTTTTTGGAGGTGTGGGATGAAAACAGAGAGGCTGAGGTCAGTACCTGGAAACTTATCAGTTTGTAGAGCTGGGCCAGAGAATCCAAGTCTTTACTCAAAGACATGCATCTTTAAAAGTAAATAATGCAATGACCTGCTCTCAAGGAAACATCCAGTCCCCTACCAGAGTTTTGGGCACCAGGGCTCTCTACTGGTTTGCAATGCTCTCTGTCTTTAATTTCTTTTCCTTTTTTTTTTTTCTTTTTTTGTTCCTATGTGGCATTACCTTTCTTTTCTGGGCCATGCTAGGTTACATGCATCTGGTGCAGAGCTCTGCGTGTCCCTGTCTCCTCTGGTGCCAGAGAGTGTGTGGGTCAGTCTGTGGGGCCAGACATAGCCCAGCAGAGGAGGGTGCAGTCCATATGGCCCGCAACAGAGTAGGGCCAACTTCTGCTTCAAGAGAGGTGGGAACAGAGGAGGTTCATAATTTGGATAGCTGCATAGTGCAGGACATGTGGGTATCCTTATCTGTCCCCATCACTGGGGTTTTCAGAGGTGTCAGTACCACCTTTGCCCTACTCCCCGTGCTGGGGGCTGCCTACCCACCCACTCTCCTTCCCCTGGGCAGGGACAGCATGCCATGCCTCAGTTTCCCTGTGGCCTGGGGAGCAGGGAGGGGCAGAGCAGGACCAGAAAGGGGCAGGAGGGAAGTTACAGCAGCTGGTGGGAAATGGCATTTTGGGGTGCAGCATTACAAGCCTGCTCTGTATACTGTGGAGCTGGTGTTTTGCTGCAGGGCAGCTCTGTTCCATCCTAGCTGGAGAGTTGGTATTTTTGGATGCTGCAAAGCAGCCCTTGCTCCATATAACCTTCTCCTGTGCCAGGGATTATGCTAGGGTAGGGAGGGCTGACTGTGGCCCCCATCCTCTCTGCATTCCCATGTGTGGGGTGTGTGATTACGGGCAGTCCCATGGCACTGCTTCCTCCAGTGTGTGATTTATGGGCTGCTGCTCAGGGTGTGGGTCTGAGTTTATCTCAGACTAGGCAAAAATCAGGAGTGCTGTCACTGCTCTCTCGCCTCTGTGCAGGCTCTGGAAGTAGCGGCATGACGTCCCTTGCTGTCTCTGCTTTGCATCTGGGGAATGGAGCAACGACTGTACCTGGGGGCAGGAGCAGAGGGGTCATTGCAAGAGTGACAGGGGGGGGGTGTCTGGTCCCACCTGCTTCCTTCCTCACCTCTTTTTATTCCTTGCAGCCTTGAATTTGCCTGCACAGTGTGTGTTTTGTAATAAACCTGCTGAACTGAGGGCAGGCAGAGTGAGACAAGGATATAAGAGTTGCAAGCCCTAATCATGCCCTAATGTCACTGCAGCTGTGTGGGGCACAGGATCCTCCTGTAGCTTGGTAGTAGTTTTTATGGATAATGAGGACAGTCAGAGGCAGCTGTCCCCACCATCCTGTTCTGTGTATTTGATGAGTCCTGCAAGCCACCAGCAGATTGTCAGTACAGCTCTTCTGTAGGTGGAGGTCCTGGTTCTCATGGATGCTGCAACCTGCCTTGCTTCTGTGAAGCACTCTTTGTTTGAGGCAGTGTTCTAAGGGTTAAGCCACGGCTGTGGGGTAGGATTTGTAGCAGGAACAAAGAGGGCTTTTTTGGTCTGTGTTGGGCTAGGAATAGAGGGCATGGATTGAGCATTTCCCAGTGTGTTGAATTACAAAGGCTGTGGAGACCCTTTTGCAGGGAGGCAGCAGCAGTTGAAGTCCCTGCTGGATGTGAGACAGAGAGAAAAGAAATTGTGGAGGTCAGTGAGAGCAACTTAATGGGGACCTTTAAGACCAGGGTGAAAACTGGAACTGTATCCTTAGAGGGATGAGTGTTAAACACAAGGCTGGGAGCCAGGAGGCCAGGACTGAAGGCTTTGTGCAGGCCTTCTGCCCTGGGATTTTTGGGTGGTTTGGTTTTGTCCCCCTCTTCCCCACCCCCACCCCCCCACCCCCCCCGGAGGGACTTGAATTTGCCACATCACCATCACTGGTGTAGCCAGCACTTGGGCCTCTCCAGCCTGCTCTGAGCCGATGAAGACTGCAGAGACAATGCCTGCAAAAGAGGATCTCTCCAAAATGCAGAAGAAAAGACAGTCCTGGGTGCCTGCAGGCACATTTTGTCTTGACAGAAGAGAGAAGTTGGCTTTTAAATGCCTGCCCAGGATAAAACTGGGTTTTTCATGTGTAGATAAGCAGGAAAGCCCAAGCCTATCTGCTTTCCTAGCCCCTCTGATTAATGTTGTCTGCTCAGGGTGCCCCCCAGGGCAGAGGAGCACCAGAGGGGCCAGCAAAAGAAGGAAAGGAAGGTATGAATGGCAGAAACCTCTGTTTCCCTTCCCACAGCAAGGTGGAAAGAGGACACAGCTAATTTCCTGGGATTCACACGGTGTGAGCTAGCCAGCCAGCCCACCCAGGATGTGTACAGAGGGCTGCAGGATGTGCTGAGTCAATGAGAGCATCCCCTTGCCAAGGGTGGGGGGCTGATCAGGGCTGCGGAGACAATAGGGGTTTCCAGCTTGCAGGAAGGGTGAGTGCCAGCTGCAAACCACATGGTGGGCTTTCCAGTTTTAGCAGGCTTGATTTTGTGTTACTGACCAGAAAAGGTAGTTTAGTCTTTAAAGCTTTCAGGCTGGGTTAGCAGGTGCTTGGCCATTCAGCACCATCCCCTGGCACAGGCATGTTCCCCCATCTAAGCTTTAATTTGAAGACATTCCACATCTGGTCTTTATGTTGGATCAGATGACCTTGGATATGTTTTTTGGAACCAAGAGGTGATGCTTCATTAGGCTCTGCCTAGGAGATGAAAGCTAGTCCCAAGGAATACTCCATGAGAGTCACTGCACCCACCACCTAGTTAGCTGCCTGGAGACTGCTCTCAAGCACCATGCAGGGAGAACTGTACACAGCACAGAGCTGCTGTGAGAAGCAGAACCCAGAAATGGAAGGCTTGGTTCAGGGCTCCAGGAAATGGTAACGTCCTTGGTTCACCTTGGTAGGTGGCCTGTTCTCAGAATTGTGCCCTGTGTGTCTGTCCCTGTAACCAGGAACCGTTTCAGCAGAACCGACAGCTGCATGTACTTCTTGCAGCCTGAACATCTTCCACCTGTTTTTGCCCAAAATCTTTTCTTCTCATCCTGCCCTCTGGCATCACCTATGCTGCAGAAGCAGGCCACTGATGTAAAGGTGAGTGAATAAACTGACACCCCTCTGCTGACAGTTCATATCTTGCTGACCTGAAGTGTGCTATTTGAAGGCAGCAGGGTCTTGTCACTGTCCTTTGGAGGGATGCTCTGCCTCTGTTCTTAGCCACCTGGGCTGCAGAAAGGGAACACAAGGCAGTTGCAAGGACTCTCCTTGGTGTAGGAGGGGTGTCACAAGCAAGAGCAGCTTGGCTGTCTCCTTTCTGCTCCTTCCCCCCAAGTCTGGCTGGAGGGGGGTGTTGCGGATGCAGCATTACCCCTCTGTTAGTAACAAATAGGAGACTGGCAGGAAATTGTTACAGTCTGGCTCAAATTGGAGCAGTCCCCAGCTGCTGTAACTGGATGTGGGGCACATCCCTTGACTTTCCCTTTGCCCAGGGGCTATAGTACAGAGCCGGCCTTGTCTTAAGATCTTGTGAAGGTTATTGCTTCTCTCTCAGGGGCTCCCAGAGCTTGTAGAGAAGCCCATCTTTTCAGTGGTGACAGGCTGATTTAAGCACATATGTTTAAATTGCTAGGCCTGTCCTGCTGGTGGCTGCTGAGCTTTGTTCAGGTCCTTGCCCAGTGCTGTGACACAGTGACCACGGTGTGGGCTCTGTCTTTGGGCCTCGCTGATGGGACACTCTGAGCCCTATGGATCTCCCACCCTTTCTCCTTAGGAGCCCTGGGCACTGGAGCATCCTGATGAGAGGAGGGGTGGTATGCAGGGGAATTGGCTGGTGCCTGCGGGGTCCTGTGTGATTCATGTCTTGGTTTTCATCGCCCTGAGAAGGGAGAAAAGCTCTTTGTGTACACAGTGAGGATCAGGAGTGTAACAATCCAGGGAGAACCAGCAGCTCAGACATACAGTCCTGAGCTTTGGCAGAAAAGCATTCTTTGTCCCTATTATATACATGGCATCCCAGCCCAAAACATTGTCCCTCCCTCCCTGCCCAAAGGATGGTTTAGTCTGGTCTTAATTCCCAGGTGTCAGGGCCTCCTGACCTGGCTGGACTGTGTGACCCTTCTGGAGATGTGATGCTCTACCGACTTGTCTTATTGCAGCACCAACAAGGCTTGTCCTGAGAACCTGTGTGTGTAGGCAAAATGCTACAGCTGGCCAAACTCTCCTGGGTGGAAGGGACCAGAACCCCTTGTCAGTGTGATTCTGACCCATGGGATGTGGAGAGGAAAGGGTGAGAGAAGAGCCTGTGTCTGATCCCAGTAATTTTCTGTTGTAGTCAGTGGGAAATGGATCCTCCAGCTATGTATGACAGGCAGAGGCGCAGGTCCATGACCATGCATACTGCACAGACCGATGCCTTCCGTGTAGGCCAACGCTCTCATGCACTCCTTGACATAGATGGATGTGCTCTGGTTCGCAGACCTGCTTGCTGCCTGGGAGGTGTGTGCTGCAGCTCTCGCTGGGCTCCAGCACAGCTGTGGTGTGCGGTCTTCCTCTTGTCACCTGTGTCTGGTCTGGTCTCCTCTGAGAAGGAGGCTGAGGTTAGCTGGAGAGCCCTCTGAAGGGGTGATCATGGGGGAAAGGTGAAGGGAAAGGATGCGGGGCAAAGCCTGTTTGAGCTTCAGCCCCTAGCACTGGGGGAACTGCTAGCTGGAGAAGCAGCCTGCAGAGGACATGTATATGTAGCATCATGTGCATGGCTTGTACTGTCCAAATTCAGGAACCAACCAACCCTCTGAGCCCCACGTGGGCAGTGGCACTACCTGATGCCAAGTGATTGTAGCTGTGCTTAGAAGAAATCCCTTTCTGGATCCACCTTGGAGAGTCAAACCGGGAAAAGGCGCAGCCTGTGGGGACATGTTTGGCTGCACCCCAAGGCAGGTTAGTTGGCAGACAGCTTGCCTGTGGATCTAAGCTGTGGCAGCACCAGGTAACACTTCCACGGGTAACACTTCCACAGCCAGCAGTGGCAGTCAGGCTGCTGGAGGGTTGATAAAGCAAATGGATTTGCCTGGAAGACAGCCTCGGAGCCTGGAGGAAGCCCACCCCCAGCATCGCTCCGTATCTCGGCAGCACTCCCACCCTGCCTTTCTGCCTCATGGACTTGAGCCAGCATCATTGTCTCTGCCCCTTCTGCAGGGTGCTGCAGGTGGTGAGGGGCACGGCACGGGCTCCCTACCAGGTTTAATGCCTCTCAGATTTTGTGCCATTGTCCCAACAAATGCGGCCAGGTTGCACACATGCCCACACGCTCACATACACGCGTGTGTGCGCAGGGCTGTGGCAGAAATGGGTGAGGCAGGCAGGAGGAGGATGTGGATCACGGGTGAGTCAGCAGGAAGCGTGGCAGGTGCTGTCCCAGGACTGGGCTTTAAGGGAGCCCAGGGGTAAGGGGTGCCTGAGGACAGCTGGGAAAACCTCAGGGCTTAGCAGGTAGAGACAGTGCCCGTGGCTTGGGAGTGGGACAGGATCTGGCTCAGCCACCCGCTAAACCTATTCTCTACCTGAGTCTCCTCCTGCTGTGGATATGTTGCTGTCCCAGAGGGACAGTGCTGAGGCTTTCCCAGGAGGGACAGAAGAGGAGAACCACAAGGGAGCAGCGTGGTGACCGGGTACCCCAGCCTCCAGTGCATGGGGTGGATCCCTGTCCCCATGCGGGCAGCCCTGGGGAAGCTGAGCAGGTCTCTGTCTTGGTCGGATCCTGCCCAGTAACTTTCCCATCTGCTCTGAAAGAGTGAGGAGAGGATGGAAAAAATTAATGATCTTGCTGGAGCAGAGATAGATAAACAGATAATCTGGATTGAGTGAATACAGTGTGAGGAGAGAGCTGGGATGGGAATGATGCATTGCAGATCTGGCGACATGGTTGGTCGTTGGCTCCAAAATCCCTTGTATGACCTGCAGACCCTGAGGGAAGTTGGGGGGGGTCATGGGTGGCTGCTTCCCTCATACAGGGACCTGCTCTGAGCTGTTGATTCTCCATCTAGCCCAGCTGGTCTTGTCTAAGTTTGACTCCTGGTGATCCTGCCCATCAGTCCTGTGGGCATGATGGAGGTAGGTCTGGTATTTGTGCCATAGCGGTGAAGCCAAAACTCTCTGTATTTAGGGACAAACTTCTTGGAGCAGGTGCTTGGGGCTCCCGGTGCTAGGTGTCTTGCAGCAGGCACTGACAGATATTTGGTATCATTTCCAACCAGAGGAAGGATCAAATACTCTAACAAAAGCAACCCCTGCTGGTCTTAGTGTTGAAATGAGTCTCTTTTCCTCAACATCCCCAAGGTGTGCAGGTGTCTGCTGCTTGGGCCTGGCCACAGGTGGCACCCTTGGCTGGGCAGGATGGAGATGGGGCAGGCTCCCCTCCAGAGATGCCCTGGAGCTCAGGCCTTGCTGTGGGGCTGCTGGTGTGCTGCAGCGTGGCAGGGGCAGAGGCTGAGAGCGGTGGGTTTGTGCAGCCTTGGAAAGAGAAGGCAGCAAAGGGGGCTCTCAGCACTGCTGGCATCTGCAGGTTTGGAGAGAAGCTGAAGCCAGGCTCTCCTGGGAAGTGCCCAGGGACAGGATGAGAAGCAACAGCACGCAAGGGAGACTCCAATTAGACATTAGGAAAAATATTTCACCACAAGAGAGGCTAGACCCTGGAACAAGACCCAGGGAAAGCGGGGCAATCTCTGCATTTGTAGACCTTCAGCCCTTGGCAGGGACAAGCCCTGAGCAACCTGCTTGTTGTTGGCCCTGCTTTGAGAGGGATTGGACTGAAACCCTCTGAGGTCCCTTTCCACTGTTATTGTTCCCCAGTTCTGCAGTTCTCAGGGCACTTGGCAATGTAGTAGCTCATGGCCTGTTGGACTGACTGGCTTGTAGGCAGATGAAGGGATCAGGGGGTTGTTCTGTCCATCCCCTTCTCCTGGCTTGGTTTGTCCCATCTGTATGGTACTAGCAGCACCAGGGGATGGAGGCACTGTCTTAGGAGTATTGCCTAGTTCCTTGCTTTGCCCCCACCTAATCTTAGCTGTCTTTCCAGAGGTCCACATTATTCCGTCCCTGCATGAGCACAAAAAGCCAGTTGGCAGTAAAGCACGGGACGATGAAACATTCACCCTGCTCTCCTGGCAGTCCAGAGCTGTGATCTGTAGGGGGATGCTGGCATTTTTGAGAGGCTGGGGAGGACGTTGGCCCCTAGCCCTCCAGCTGGATGGGCTCCAGGTTTATCTTCCCCATGGTGCCTGTCCCAGAGACAGTGGCAATTGTGGGGGAAGTCACCAGTAGCCCTTTTAAATGCTCCAGCTGCCTGACCATCCTTAGCAGATAGGGAGCAGATGAAGGCTGATATGAGCCCAAAGGACTGTCTGGAAAGAATTACTTGCTCCCAGTATTTTCTGTTTCTTTGCCAGCCTTTTATTCTCATGGCTGCTCTTTTCCTGATCCTGTCCATCTGTAAGGCTGGTTGCTGGCAGCCTTATCAGCCTTGTCTTCAGAAACAACTTCACTTTGTGATTTACTGTGTCTCTGAGCTTTGACCCTGGTGCCTGATGCTGCAGAAGCCTGGGTCTGGTGTGTAAGTACTCAAAGGGTGTTTAGTGTTTGTCCCATCCCATCTGCAAGAGTAATGAGCCAGAGCAAAGGGGACTGCATGTAGCCATGGTGTCAGCCAGAGCTATGTCTGCCTCCCTCTCTGGCAGAAGCTGGGAGGATGTCCAGGCTCCTCAGATGCTTTTATGAGGGTTTTCGGGGTCTAGGATGTTCCCATGAGCCTGGGTTAGTCCTGAGATCCCTTCTCAAGTTGCTCCACTCAGCCTTTCCCTTGGGCTCATTGATGCTGGGCCGACATCTTGCTCAGAGGGCTGTGTGTTCTCCCTTCCTTGGCGGTCCGCTTGTTACTCAGTACCACTCTGGGCACTCTTGTGTTATTTGGATATCCCTGTTACAACACCTGCGCGCAGCGAGAGCAGCAGGGTCCAGTGGTCTGAGCCAAGAGGCCTCTGGGATCTGTTCCCAGCTGCATGGGTAAATCACTGCATGGACAGGGATGAGCTAGTTCCTGGTAGTCCATGGAGAGCTCTTGGGTCTCTTGTGGGCTCTGTCCTCCTAGGAGGGTCAGGCCTCAGAGGACAACTGTGTCCCCAGCGGCACAGCTGCCACCAGGGTTGAAGGTGTTTTGGACCCAGTTGCTATAGTTAAGGTGGTTTCTGAGGTCTTTGAGCTTTGTGTGTTCCCGCAGAAGCAGCACAGCAAGACATGGGCTGCAACAGCGGCATCAAGGAGAGTTTGCATAGAGGCCGTTGAGTTTTACAGGGACTGACACAGGGGCTTGTGTCCTGCGCACGAGGACTGTCTGGGGATGCAGCTGTGTCTTGAGCCCGTCCCTGTTCACTATCGCCCCAGTCCTGTGTAGTCCCTGCAGGCTGTGCCTGCCAGATAGCCCCGAGAGCACATCCTCTCCAGCCGCCTCCTGATGTGAAGCACCAGCTGAGCCTTGGCTTCTTCTATTTCCATGCAACATCCAGGTGCCAGGTGGGTTACCCCTTCCATCCCAAGGGCATCCCCAGCCATGTGCATTGCTCGGAGCCCTGACAGCACTGCAGGAGCCTGGCCCCTGTGGAGGGGGTGGTGGGCATGCCAGGCAGAGGGCTCTGCTGTTGGTGGGACCCCATGGGTGTTTCCCCAGAAGCTCTGGTGTTTCACAGGATGAAATAGGAGCTGGGCTGTGCATCCTGCTACCGTACATGCGGGTACACCTGCAGTTGGACATACCAGTCCTTCCTATATCCCCTTGTTTACTTTCAAAGGGGCTTGTGCACTCGTGTTTGCCTCCAATACGGGCAATAGTGTGTGTGTTTAGGTCTCAGCTGTGGCACCCTTTTCCTAGTGCCAGCAGGGTGTTTCTCTCTCACCTTCAGTCCAACAGGAAGGAGAGACTTCCATTTTCCCTGACAAGGCACAGGACATTGAATTAATGGTGGAAGTCCTCCTTCACTGCAGTAACCCTGGATTTGTCCAGCTCTTTACAATCAAAGACCTACAAAGCTTCACCCTTACAGCCGAATCCTTGCACAGCCTGACTCACTGCTCTGGCCTGCACTAGACTTCAGACTTTCTAAATCGCAGCTGGGAAGGAGGGTGTTGGATGTGCATGGCCATGTGTGTATGTGTGTGTGGTATCTCCTCCCCGCATGCCACGTAGATGTCTAGCATGGGGAGTGGAAAAGGTGCTGAATGTCCCCACAGTTACTGCAGCCTTATCTGCAGGCTGCAGCTTGGTGATGCCGAGCTAGAGGTCTGAGTGACTGTGCCCAAGCACCACCCTTGGAGGGCTCGTACGGTAAAAGGAATTGTATTGCAAGAGGGGTTGTGGTGGGGACAGGTAGTTCCCACGGGGTAAATGCTGCATGCACAATCCTTGCAGCCCTCCTCACTGCAGGCACTTTGCCTGCTCCCTCTTCCCATGCGTAGCTTTGATGCCCATGTCTGGAGCTGCCTGGGGTAATGCAGCATCCATGGAACCTTTTCCACTGCTCTGCCCTGCCCTGTTGACTGTTTGGGGAGGTACGGAAAGGTGACATTGCTGTGGATCTCCCAGATGAGTGTCAGGGGGACTTGTCAGTGAGGTGTGTGCAAGGAGGCTTAGGCTGGCAGGGCTGTAGGTGGGTGGCACTTGGGGTTAGGGGAGACCAGGATAAGTTATGGTAGGAGCTGCAGCGATCAGGAGGCAGCAGAGCACCTGTAAAGAGCTGGGGATGTGCACAGAGGTGTTTGTAAACAGGGCAGGGTCTGGTGGTGGAGGAGAATGGGGCTGGGGTGGGAGCAAAGAAGAGCACACTTTAGGGGATGCAGAGCCTGGCTGCCGTATGAAGGACTGGGGGAAGGTAAGTGATTGTGTATCTGGGATCAGGCAATGTGGATTGCTACAGGGCACTGGAGTATAGAAGGATCTGGCTTGCTAAGGAGGGAAGATGGGGCTGTGGATGGCTGTGGCTGTATGCAGGGGTGGCCAGAGGGAGAAGAGAGGAGACAACAGAGGTGGGAGTGGTCCCATCACCGACTGTTTACTAGACTGTCTTCTCCCACCTCACAAGGCATCAGCCTCACCCAGGGCAGGGATCCTGTCATGTTTCTGTACCCTCCTCATAGTGATGGAGAGCAGGCTCCACAGTTAGATCACACAGCCCGGGACAGGGAGCTGACGGGAGGGGAGTTACCAGTAAGTGATCGCCTTTCTACTGGAGTTGAGTTAAACAGGTCGTGATAGGGTTTGCAGGGCTTCTGATGAAAGTGTCAACTCTAGGGCATCATTCCTCCTTGTGGGACACCAGATAAAAAGGACTGTTTATGCTAACATTTGTGCATCATGTAGTGTGGTGAGGGACTAGTCCTGCTTGGACCTGGGGTGTACCTCCCTTGGAGAAATGCCCTTATTCAACTTGAAATATGGCAGTGTGTTGGTGCCCTGGTCACGGCTGGAGAACCCAAGTGTTGCGCAAGCACAGAGAGAAGGGGTCCCTGCCCCCTCTGCCAGGACCTGTTTGGCTTTTCACGGCCATCCTGTGACCGGCTGGACAGGCACATGACTTTGTAATCACCAACGGTGGAAAATTTTCCATCAGTTGCAGTTGGCACTGAGGAGCAGAGCGGCCAGTCTGTGTGGTTGTCCAGCAGCTGAGGTCCTTGTCCCTCGGGCCACTGCCCGTGGAGAGAGACAGGAGCATCAGAAGGGAGCTGGCTGACATGGCCTTGTGCCTGGATGGTCAGGGGCTTGCTTTTGCTAGGGGCACTTTTCTTTGTTGCCCCGGGGTGACTGCCAAGGCCACCGTGCCACTGCAAGGTCAGCGCTGCTGGGCTCCGCAGATTGCCTGGTGTGGGCTCTGCTTCCCCCCCGGGAGCAGTAGCGTGCAGCTGCAACCCCGAGGTGAAAAGACACAGCTTTTTGTGAAGCAGAGCCAGCCCGGAGGAATTTTCCCCTTGTGGCCAGCTGTTGTCCTGGGCCTGGCTTGCGTCCTCCAGCACTTCCCACCCAGCGCTGCCTCGGGGAGGGGAGTGGGGGCTGGCCCACCCTCCGGACTCCCTGCGCCGGGCGAGTGGGTGCCACCTTGGGTTTGCGGGGGTGAGTAACTGTGGTGGAGCTCAGCAGCATCCTGCTGCCTCTGCAGGGATCCTCTTGGGCAGCGGAGAGTTTTCCCCACCCCCAGCTCTGCCGCTGCCTCTTTGTTTTCTGGCAGAAGCCTCTGTGCCTTTTCATTGCCATTGAGGCGCTGAGCAGGAGCCTACATGTGCTGTGTGTGCGTCTCACCGGGAACGTGATGCGGGCTGGCAAGCCTGCAGGTCTGGGCATCTCCCTCGCAGGGCTGCGGAGGCCAGCCGGCAGCTTCAGGGGTCTCCTTTCTGTGGGCTGTTCCTCCGGTCGAGCAGGGCTTCAAGGCTGCTGGGGTTCATCTGCAAAACCCTCTTTTGCATTGGCAGCGTTTCTGCACCTTGCCACAAGTGGAGTAAGTTGGATGGGAAGGGGCCAGTCCTCAGCTCGGCTCCTCTGGAGGCTCGGGCTCTCCGCTGCAGTCCTCCCTCGCTCCTGCTGAGAAGGCACCTGAGATTAGAGCAGCGCCAGGGGCTGTGGAGCTGGATACAGAAGTGGCTGAGGATTGCTTATGCTGCGCCTGCCTCTCCGTGTATTTGATCTCTCGACTTCCAGTGGGGACTGAATTCCTGTGCTGGATTCTGGGCTCGGCTCTTGTGAAAGGATCCAATTATTTCAGAGCTTTGAGCATCTCCATTTGCTGCCCATATTTGCGGCGCCCGGGTCTGTGCTGGCTGGAATTCCAAGTGATTAACGTGACTGTGACATCCCTCCTAGGGGTGTTATCTTTGCTCGCTGTCCCCCACCACCCCCCTCTTCCTCCTCCAGCAGCGAACGAGACAGGCAGGCAGAGACAAAGGTCTGTCCTCAACCTGGGCTGTCCTCCCCGTGAGCGGCTGCTGCATGGGATTTCCCTGCCCTGCCTGCTGCAGGTTTCCTGGGCTCCTGGTCGAATGCTGGAGCTGGGCGGCTGTGGGCTGTATCACTGAGGTTTGAGCCTGCTGGTGCTGGGTGGGCAGGGGGTGCTGCCGGCTTTGGAGAGCTGACCGATTGTCCTGCTGGATTTTAAGCTGCTTTTCATTCTTTGACTGTGCTTTCCTGGAAATAGGGGCAGCCGTGCATGGAGGGGAGGCTGGCGAGGGGGGTTGGATGTGGAGGAAAGCTGTACACAGGTGGCTGTTGCATAGTAGGATCAGCCTGCAGACCCTGCAAGCCCCCCTTCCCAGCTGCAGGCTATTGTCAGCGCGCTGCCTGCATGCGAGACACCCGGGCAAGGTGTGCAGAGGCAGTCCATGCCAAGACGTGGGGCATCAGACGGAGCAAGGGTAAGCTCTTGGGCTGGGAGCCCTACTCTAGCTCCCCAAGCTCCTGGGAGAGGTTTTGTTGTGTTATCTTGGGTCGGCTGAACAGAAGGGCTCAGTCCCTACCGGCACCAGTGTGTGGGTCTGGGGAGGCACTGCACGTTGCTGGGCAGACCTCAGCCCCTCGGGGGCCTGCTGCAGCCTGGAGCCCCAGCAAGGCACCCCACAGGAAAGGCTGCTCTGTTCCCAGGGGCTTCTGCACCCTGTCAGCGTCCCCTCCCTTGGGATGGGAGGAAGGGCAGCAGGAGCACCTCATGAACATGGGTGCTGCAGGGCAGAGGGAGGTGAAGGGTCTGTCTCTGTAGTAAGCCTTCTCTGTTAGTTTCTGGGAGCTCACACTCCTGACGTGGGCACTGCCTCTTGCCCCATCCTTCCCCTCTGGGCTTGGGCTTCCTCCCTGTTATCAGCACAGGGGCCAGCACTGAGTGAGGCACTGCAGCTGCATAAATCTGGCCTGGCAGGAGACCTCCTGAGGACCCGTGGGAGCAGCAGTTGCCCTTGCAGAGGGGCAAGAGTGCTCCCTCCCTCTGGATCCTCCCACTCTCCTTCTCCGTTGTTTCACCAATTGTGAGCTCCTTCCTCCTCAGCCTGAATCCCGGGAAGGGGGGGGGGGTGACAGAGCCACATCCGTGCCAATCATGTTTCCCTTTGGGCACAGTTTGCTCCCCTCTCTAACCAGCTTCTCTCCAGGATTGCCGGATGGTGCTGGAGGTGGTCCCCAGCCTCACATGTCACCTCTCTCCTGACAGTGATATGCCTGATCTGTCAGGCTGTGGAGAAGCCCTTCTCTGGTGGTAGCCGTGCTGCTAGTGCTGCCATTCCTTAGGGCTATGATGGAAACTTTCTGCCTGTTGGTGCTTCTCAAGCGCTGCTCTTTGCCTGTGCCAGGGAGCTTCTGGGTTTGCCCTTGCACTGGTTAGATCTTCTTTCTCCTTGGGTTCAGATAGGACTGATGGAGCTGTGACTTATTCTCCAGGCAGGCTGTTCGCAGCTCTTTCTGTTGCCTCTTCTCTTGCCTTGTGCTCTGCTTGTACCAAGGATGATTATTTACCCTCTTGTAATGACAGCTCTTCTTTCTTGGCTGCGTGGTTCCTGCTTCACCCCCAGTGAGGCTGTGAGGGTGTCCTTAGCACTTCCCAGGAGAGGGAGCAAGAGAGAAAAAGCCAGTTTCGCGTTGGTTTGGGTTTTTTTGGTCTAAATGGTGCAAGGAGCCCACTCAGCCCTGTCAGCTCCTGAGCATGGTGCTCTGCCCCAGGCAGCAATGCCCAGACCAAAGTCTCTTGTCCAACAGCTGCATGTCCTTTGGACTTGTCCCATCCAAGTGGCCAGAAGTAGGACTCTGGAGCTGCCTTGCTTATGGGAAGGAGAAGGGAACAGGTGACCAGGTGCTGTCTTCCTGCCCCTGCTTAGGGTGCAGCAGTCCCTGGTCCCTGTGTTGCTCTCTTGCTCTATTAGGGGGGCAGTGGGCTCCTGCTGGATGGTATAAGAGGCTGAGCCCTGCTGCAAGCTGTCTGGGCTCTCAGTGGGGAGGAACTGCCCTCAGAGGCAGAGCTAAACACAGCAAAGAGAAACCCCAAAGACTAGGGGGAGGGCATGGGCATCTCCCCTGGACATTGTGCCTTGCATCTTGAGGCATTTGAGGAGCAGTGCTGTGCTCCAGCTGCTCCCCATCTCAGGCTGATGGGCAACCCTCCATGGGGAGGTACAAGGAGGTCCTAAGGTGTATTTTGAGACACTTTCGGGTTGGGCTGGGGAATTCTGGCATTACGTACCATGATGCTTTGGGAAACAGTATCTGGGCTGGCTAACCACGGTGCAGCCCCTTGTGCTAGGTGTGTGTGCATTACTGGCTAGTGCTGGCATCACCTGGTGACCAACATTGAGGTCTCGGCTGCGATGGATTTGTAGTGTCAGCATGGCAGCCTCTCTTCAAGGACCTATTGCTCTGAAAGGTGGCTGCGGCTGGGGAGCAAAGGGCTGTGACTGCAAGAGTGGCACAGGAATGAAAAAGAAAGGATGCAGGTGAGATTCTGTATTTGACCCGGCATGGGCACCTGCAGGAGGGATGTAGCTTTCTCCCACCACACCATGCTGACTCTTGCTGCTGGTTGCTGATTTTGCTTCCCAGTGGTTGACTGTGCCACACAAGTTGTGATACAAATCCCTCCCCGGGGATGGAGGAGGGAAGCAGCAACCTTCCAGGCAGACAGAGCACAGCATGTTACCACCTCTGTGTCTGCCCACAGCTGTGGGCATTCACTTGCTTTTCTACCTGCCTTGCTGCAGGCCCTGTATGGGATGCCAGGAGGAGCTGATCTTTACAAAGAGCTTTTGTCAAGGTTTGGGACCAGAGGTTTGTTATGCTATGGTGTTGATTTGCCCTGTTGCAAGTGCTCCTTGGGAGCTGGTGCGTTGTATTCCTGTTCTGGCTGGTTGCTGGCAGTGCCCTTCCCCAGCACTGCTGGCAGTGGCTTTTGGGCTGGCTGACTCTTGGGGCCTGGCCATGACTCCCTGATAATTAGAAATCTTATTGGAAATGTAATGAAAGAACAGCCCATTTCCTGGGCCAGGTGATGTCAGGCAGCAAGCACAGCAAGAGACCTGCTGAAGCTGACTTCCCACCACCAACACGATGGGATGCAGAATGTGCTGGTCCAGGGTGCTGGAAGGGAGGTGCACCTGGGTGTTCGATGCCTCTGAACATCCTTTTTGGGGATTTTGTTCATCTACCTGGCTCTGCTCTTTCCAGATTCAGAACAGTGCTCATGGGTGGGATGGTTGGTGGGACAGATGGCAGCTTCCCTCTGGACGGCCGCTGCAGTGAGCCCCCAGCCAAAGGCCGCATGGGGAGGGAGGTAAGGAGGGCATGTTCCCCAGGGATAGGCCACGTTTCCTCCTTCACTCAGAGCATGCTGGGCCAGCAAAGCTTACAGGCTGCCCCTGGCACAGGACGAGGGTGGAGGTGTCTGAGAGCTCCTACCCGCTCTGAAGGTGTTGCACCACAAGCTGCTGCCCAGGCTGACTCGCCTCCTTGCCCCCTTCAGGGATCAAAGCTGTGGTGCCAGTGGATTATGACTGTAGGGGAGCTGTGTTGCACCTGCAAAATTCTGTTGTGCATTGAGGCTGAATCTGAGCAGGTGAGTGCTGTGCACACGAAAGGACTGCTGTTTTTGCGCTGGGGGATGCTGGTGGGGGGCCATCATGGCTCAGCATTTTCAGGCTCCTGGTTTCTGCCTTCCCTACCAGGCATCTCTTATTGGAAGAAAACAGTTGCAAGCTCTTCCCCTTGTCTGTAGGGTCAGAAAGTGTCCTGGGCTGTGGCTGAAAGGGGCAGGAGGTGGACGTGAGACCAGTGGTTTGCTGGAGGCTCACAGGTTGTTGGCTGTTTGCAGTGTCTTGGGAAACAAGACATGGAATGGCCACCAGAAGGAAACAGAGATCTGTTCATATGCACAGGTTTTCATACAGGAACACATGTAAAAGAGATGTAAAATATGAGCCAGGTATGAGCTTAGCTTAAAGTATTTATGATTTAAGTGGAAGTCAAGGCAGTAGCACTGTCTGAGATGGCCAACATGTATGTTGCCTTTGGATTTGGGAGGTTGGGAGTGCCTGAGCCTTAATGCTGCCTTCTCTGCCTGTGTGACCCTGCAGGCAGTAACCTCCTGCCCTTCTCCTGGAAAGCATCTGAATCATTCCAGCCCTCCATCTCTCTCTTTCCTTCCCCTCAGAACCACTGTGCACACTGAAGAGCTGAGAGGACGGTGCGGAAGCTTGGAGGCACACCGTGATGGTGGGAACCATTCCACGGCAGCCACGCCGCTTCTGGGGGGTTCCTGACTGGCAGGTGTCTTCAGCTAGTTGTGCCAACGACCACCCACTGCGGGACAGGGAAGTTAATCCAGAGCAAAGCAGGGTTCTGCTGCAGAGGGGTGAGTGTGGGGAGCAGCCAGGACAGGCTGCAGTGTGATGGGTTACACAGAGGGGTTGAGGTTGAGGGGTCCAACCCCTCTGCTCCTGTGTTCCAGTTTGTGCTCATTGCCTCTTGTCCTGTCACTGGACACCACTGGAAAGAGCCTGACTGTCCTCTTTGCACCCTCCCTTCAGGCCTTGATAAAATCCCCCTGAGCCTTGTCTTCTCCAGGCTGAACAAGTCCCAGCACTCCCAGCCTCTCCTCATAGGAGAGGTGTTCTGGTCCCTTAATTATCTCAGTGGCCCTTCGCTGCACTCTCTCAGGTGTGGCCTCACCAGTGCTGAGCAGAGAAGGAGGATCACCTGCCTCAACCTGCTGTCACTACTGTGCCTAATGCAGCCCAGGATGCTGTTGACTTTCTTTGTGGGAAGGGTATGTTGCTGGCTCGTGTTCAACTTGGGTGTCCACCTGGATCCCAGTGTCTTTTCTGCAAAGCTGCTTTCCAGCTGGTCAGCCCCCAGCAGGTGCTGGTGCATGGCTGTACCTTTTGTCACTCCTTTTAAACAAAATCCCTGGGCTCCACCACTCTGGCCTGCTACTTTCCCATCCCTGTCTTGGCAGGTGTCAAAATACCACATGCAGCCTTGCTCTCCAGACAGCCTTGGCCCATTTGGAGAACGAATTCCCCTCTTGCATGCCTGCCCTTTGCCTGTCCCAACAGCTCTGCCTGCTCTTGTGGAGTAAAGGCTTGAAGGGCAAGCAGCCTGTAAGGCTCTGGAGCTTCTCAGCTGGTGACTTTTCCTGCATCTCCTCAGCTCTTGCAGCCATTTTGGTACTTACCATGTCAGAAAAACTTGTGGCCAAGATTGTCACAGCTCTGAAACTGGGCTAAAAATCAAAAGTGAGGTGCCATGCAGCACAGAGGAGGTCAGGCCCTAGGGGCAGGCAGGGGTGGGGGGAAGGTGCGGGAGCCACTGGTGGACTCTGTGGCCCCTGTTACCACCCACCCAGATGCTAGTTGACGTGTTGGAGGTCTCTGGTCCAAGCTCTCAGAGCTGTGAGTTAGGTCAAGTTTCCCCAGGCTGCCTAGCCACCTTTGTGTCCCTGCCATGGGGCTGGCAGAGTGTGGCATGGGACAGGTGGTCTTGGCAAGCACTGGGGGATTTGCTGCTGCTGCCCAAAGGGGTGATTACAGACCTGAGCCCTCGGGACTTGTCTGACCTGCCTGCCTCCTGTGCCCCGGAACAGCACAAGCACATCAAGTCACTGGCAGAGGGCAGGCCCCCTTTTCCCCACTTGTCCAGGCTTGTCCCCAGTAGCCTCCAGCCTCGCTGGAGACTGCTCTCTGTGCTCAGGGTGGTAAGGAAGTGCTGATCCTGCAGGTGGATGACAGCACAGGGTTCATGGAGAGCCACACCAGCCTGATTTACTCTTCCTGACCCCAGAGAGGGAGGTTTGAGTGGGGCTGTACAGGGAGCTGCCCACGTCCTGGCCAGTCCCTTGCAGCCAGAAGCCTGGACGAGGACAGCAATCCCATCCTGATCTGCGGCGTCCTGCTCTGTCTTTTCAGATGCTGTGCTGCAGTGCACCCCATAGCGGAGGACTCGCCTGGACATCCTGAGGAAGGAGGGGTCCAGCTTTCACCCCCTGCCCTCGCACTCTGACCTGTGGCACTTTACAGTCCCCCTCCTGCTGCTGCATGGGCTGTCCTGACTCCGGGTCTGCTCGGAGTCCAAGCAAGTGAGGCTCCATGCGGCACATCCACACAGAGACTTCCCTGCCCCCAGAGCACAGCACGGACCCCAGCCTGTCCCGGCCTAGTGGAGAGGCACCCTTGGAGCCTTCCTCACAGCGCTGCACCCACCGTGGCATCCTCATGGGCTTTAACGAAACAGACATCAAGCGCCAGAAGGTTTACCAGGTTTCTATCTTCTCCCACCTCTCCAGCTCTTCTGAGAGCACGGAGCAGCAGGCAGGCAGCCGATCAGCCATCAAGAGAGGTTACCCTGAGCAGCGAACTCTGGAGGGGGGACGAGATCCGAAACGAACTCACTGGGATGGTGGGGGGGTAGGTGGCAGGCATGACGGGGGCCCTGGGCAGGCTTCCCTGGATGATGACGATACCTTTGAGGATGGTTTGCTGGTGGAGGAGCTGTCCCTGTGTGGCTCTGCCCAGCATTTCTCCCACAGCGGGCTGCGGGTTGTGGAGCACCGGTGTGAGGACAGCCCTAGACACAGCCCCAAGGCCAGCAGAAAGGAGAAGTCTCAGGATGTCTCCTCCTCCTGGCCGCAGCGCATCACTTGCAATACTTTGCACATGAGAGACAGTTGTCCTGTCTCATTAGGGGATCAGCTCACAGACTATGGAGAGAATGGGGAGCGGCCAAGTGGCCACAGCCTGCTTCACCTTGATTTGCACAATATTGCACAAACAGCCTGGTTGGACTCCGATGGGAAGAGCGAGAAGCCAGGGAGCAGCTCAGCTCACAGCAGCAGGGCTAGCAGAGAAGACGAATGGCCAGTGGTAGTCAATGGGTGCAAGGAGCCGCCCCCAGCTCCACAGACAGCGCTCAGCCCTGAGTCCAGCAACCTGAGCTCCCTGGAGAAGACGCCCTGCGGGAGCAGCCACCTCAATGTCAGCAGCTGCCCAGCCAAAAGGAAGCTGCTGCCTGCTGGTGAGGCTGTGGCTGACTCCTGTTCTGAGGATGAGAGCCTGTCGCCCCCGGCAAGGAAAAAGAGGGTCAAGCTGTGCCATCTGGTGCCCACAGCCTTCCGCAGCACCGATGCAAAGGGGGCCCCTTTCTGGAATCACCTCCTTCCTGCAGCCAAGGTGAGCATCGCTTTTGGGGGGAGGTCAGGAATGGCCCAGGGACACCCAGAGCTCAGGGCTGTCCTCGTGGGCACTGTGGTGGTCCATTGTGGTGCCATGCCCTGACCTGTCCCAGTGCCACAGCACTGGTGTGAGCAGGGCAGCAGGTGACAGCAAGCCCTGGGATACATGGTCTGTAGGTTGTCACTAGTTCTTGACACCTTGTGGTCACTGTATCCTCTGCCTCCAGCTAGCTCTCTAGCCTGGAGAACCTTGCTCAGACAGGACATGACCTCCCCACGTTGGTGAGAGCTGGACACATGGCATGGGGTGACATTCAGTGTTTGACAGCTTCACATTAGGCCAGACTTACCAGCAGGCTTGGGAAGAGCATCTGGCCTCTGCCTGCTTGATGAGGAGGAAGGTGGAGGTGTGCAACGGTTTGTGACCCTGGCCATGATATCCATCAGGGTGAGGGTTTAGTGTCAGAAAGCAGGGCTGCACATGCTTTGGCCAAGGAGTTGGGGCCCCAGGGCTGTATGCAAAGGTTCCACTGGCTTTTCTGCAGTTCTGGGTCTTTTCTGCAGTTCATGGTGTGTCCCCAGGGTACTACAAGCTATCAGAAATGGGATGGACTCTGAAGCTTTGCAACGATCCTAGCAGCTCACAAGCTGCCTGTGATTTGTCTGTGCCCCTCCTGACCACCTCCCTGCCTTCACCATGTCTTGCCAGCTGAGGCTGCAGCCGGCTCACACCAGAGCTGGCATGCTCCTCTTTTTCCCTGGGGCATCCCATGGTTCAGGGACCCACAGGATCTGATGGCAGAGCTGCCCTCGCTTGTTGCTGCATGGAGCTGGGACACAGCACCCATGGGGCCCAGCTGCATCCCTGTTCACATGCCCTTTTTGGTGACTGTCCCCCAGCCCAGCTGCCCCTAGCACTGTCTTTCCAGAGTGAAGTTCTCCAGCAACTTCCCTGGGTTTTCCCGCCTGGTCATGCCAGCCAGCTCCATCATCCCTTTGTGTTGTACTGCCCTTTGTGTGGCTTCCAGAAGGGAAAGCCCCTGAAAAGGGGATATCTTTAAAAGGAGGCTGCAGTGTGGCCCTGCCTTTAACCCCCCACCCTACAGCTGCAGGAGGCTGGCTGTGGGTGGGGGCAGGCAGCACACCCCTCTGCCCAGCGGCACTACCGAGGCCTTTGCATGAATCACCAAGGGGTGGGACTTTTCCCGGGCTGGTCGGGGAGCTTCATCGTAGGTGTTACTGTTCCCTGGGAGATGCAAGGGGGTGTTGGTGCCTGGCTTTGTCTGGGGGTGTCTTGTCACTGGGGCTGGTCCTGACTTGCTTTGCAGAGTGGGAGCTGTGTGTTGCACCTGTAGCTTGGGTTCCAGCATTCTCATCCCCAGCAGAGCCACTTTGGGGTTTGGGCAGTCCCACACCTCCACCAGACACTGCAGCCCTGCCAGCCGCTTCTGCAGAGGGGTGCACAGTTCCCAGTTGCTGCCCTAACACTGTTCTTGGTTTCATGTCCCCTTCAGAGCTCTGCGGGTTGCACTGCGGTCGAGAGGAGGCTGAAGAGTGGGCTGCGCCTCAAATCGTGAGTGTCCCAGCAGGCCTGCAGGATGGACTTGGGGGCTTGGGGTGCCCAGCCGTTCTGGCACCCTGCAACCCAGTGGGAGGGTCATGTTGAGTCTAATTCTCTCCCGTGCCCTGCCCCAAGTGTCTTCCCTCCGCGGTACCCCAGGCTGTGGGGTGGAAGGACATTTCTGCTGCTCCTGGAGGGTAGGAAAATGGATTCAACCTCCACCAAAGAAAGGGACAGGGGGACCTGGAAAGGGAAGCACAGGGCTCAATGCTCTCCAGTCTGTCACCAATCTTCTCTCCTTTCTCAAAGGCGACATCTCTGGAGCAGTCTACGAAGGGGTACGAGGTCTTCTGCAGCACCCTGGACCACCACCACCATCAGCCATGCTCTCCTGGGCAACTTTGAGGTAACAGCACCAACCTGCCAGGGAGAGAGGTGGGTCCAGGGGGCTTCAGGCTGGGCTCGCGATGGGCATGAGAGCCTGAACCTGATGGAATCCCTGTCGTGGGGCTGGGCTGGTTGTTCCCAATGGCCTGGCATGCAGTGACTGTTGCACAGCAGGATGTCTCAGCCAGCAGATGGGTGATGGGACCCTGACCTCGCTGGGATGGTCGCTGCAGACCTGAGTGGCCTGAGCCAAGGTGCTCTCGCTGCTTCTCTGTGTTAGGTGTTTTCAGCCAGGGCCCCTCACGGGTCATCTTGAGAAAGCTGGGAGACATGTGAGGGCAAGCGGACATGTGGCTGCAGTGGAGATGGGGGTGATCTCGCCTGCAGCTTCAAGGCAAGGGGCAGGACTGGTGTTTGATGGTCCCTAATGCTTCCCTTCTCTTTCAGGAGTCCATCCTAAAAGGGCGCTTTGCACCATCAGGGAGGATTGAGGGGTTCACAGCAGAGATCGGTGCCAGTGGCTCCTACTGCCCACAGCATGCCACCCTGCCTGTTGACGTCACCTATTTTGACATCTCTGAACACAGTGCGCCCTCGCCTTTCCTGGTACGCAGACAAGGGAGGGCTGGGACCGTGGGGGAGGTGAGTGGGAGCTGTTCCCAGGCACTGAGCACCCTGGGGCCTTCCCCTCTCTGGAGAGCATGGCTCGAGCAACTACCTGCCTGTGGAGACTGCTGCTGTGCCAAGGTGGTATTTAAACCCAAAAGCAAAGAGGGAAGGAAGTAGGAACCCTTGCAGCCATATAAACAGGCAGGCTGCTGCCCAGCCATCTCATGGCTGTTGCTTTGCCATCATTTCTGTCTTGCTGCTTGTTTGTTCCCCTGGTCTGGAGAAAGACTGAGCTGGACATCTTCTTGCTGCCTTCTGCCAGGTGTTCCTGGCAGGAGGGGCTCTCAGCCCTGGGCAGGGTCTCAAATGGGCTCTCGATGGGCTTTCTCCCCCTCTCATATGCTGTTTGGTTTGCCCCAGGGAGTGATTGACTTGGAGGCCTTGGGAAAGAAGGGTTACAGTGTCCCCAAAGCTGGAACCATCCAAGTGGTGAGTCATTCCCTGGACTCCAGTAGCGCCATGGGGAGGGGGGCCGGTTGGGCTCTGCTTGCTCCCCAGTGCAGATATGCTCCATTATGTTGTTTGGCAGGACAGCAGCCAGAAAGCTGTGCAGAGGGGTTTCGTGGCTACCAAGACAGCACAGCAGAGGGAAGCACAGGGTCCCTGGGGTGTTGGCAGGGAGACAAGGTGATGGGAGATGCAGGAAGAGGTTAGTGGGCAGGGTTGGGGTCTCAGCAGGAAAGCCTGTACATGCAATGGGGATGAGATGGGAGCCACAGAAGTGGAGATGGGTGGAAAGGTCTGACCTGTGGCCTCAGGCTTAACCCTCTGGGGTGGTGTGGTGCTCACTTGTGCTGCCTCTAGGTGTCCCAGCCCTGCCCTATGGATCCATTCCTGTGTCCTTTCCAGTCTCACCCCCTATCCCTCTGTCCTCAGACCTTATTTAACCCCAACAAGACTGTGGTGAAGATGTTCTTGGTGATGTATGACTTCCAGGACATGCCAGCCAACCACGTGACCTTCCTACGCCATCGCATCTTTCTGGTGCCCGTGGGGGAGGAAGAAGGGGCCACCATGGCCCCCAGTGACCCACCGGGCAACAGCCCACCCTGCAGGGTCCTCTGCTACCTGATGCACCTAAGGTAGGGCATGCCCTGGGGTCACCCCTGGGCTTGTCTCCCATGTGTCCCTGCCTCCCCCCTGCAGGTCAGAGCAGGGGGATGGCAGCCTGACCACCTCACCCTGGTGAGGAGCAGGGACTGGCTACTCCTTCAGGAGGTCGGAGCTGCCACCCTGCCCAAGGGCAGCAGTCTCTGACCCTCTGAAGGCAACCAGAATGTGCTCACCTTGACCAGGGGCTAAAGTAGGGGGGGGGATTGTGTCCCCTGTTGAAGCTGTCCTGCCCTTGCCTGGGAGCCTGAGGTCCCTCTGCCCTGCTCTTATCTCCACTCAGGTTTCACAGCTCCAAGTCGGGGAAGATCTACCTTCACAATGACATCCGGCTGCTTTTTTCCCGCAAGTCAATCGAGGTGGATTCGAGGATCCCTTATGAACTGAAATCCTTCACAGAGATGCCAAGGAACCCCTCCTACTCACCCCGGGCCTGACCCTGTCCATCCCCCAGGGCTGCCAGGGAACCTCCAGCCCAGCACTTTGGGGACAGATGAATAAAGGGCCAGCAAGCAAGCACCACCTTGAAGTATCGCCCTCCTGCATGCTTCTGTCCTGAGCAGCACGGACACCGTGCCTGTGCCCTACAGCAGAGCTGAGATCACCAAGAGGGCTTCACCAGGAGGGGCAGGGTCTGAGTTAGTGCCCCGGCAATCCAGGGACATGCTGAAGCCTTCTGCAGGCAGTGCTCCCAGTTGGGAGACTTGGCTGGAGCTGGGGTGTGGGGAGGAAGTGTTGGGAGGGGAGCTCTGGGTGAAGCTGCCCAGCTTCTGGGGTTGCAAGCAGAAAGTGTGGAAAAGTTTGTATTTATTAGTATTTATTGTTGCTGGGAGCTCAGAGAAGGCTTGTGCAGAGGATCAGAGGTACTGTGCTGTTCTTCCCTTCCCCCTGGCCCCAGTGGTGCTGGATTTGGCAGGGGTGTGGGGACTGCGAGGGTGCTGGGGACAGGGATGCCTCGGCCTGTGGCAGCCAGGGTCCAATTCCCAACCTCGAGCTGCATTAAAGGGCCAGGGAGAGGCTCAGATTTTCTGGACACCAGCTCTCTGGAGCTGGCCCTACTTCAGGCAGCTTGGGGAGGCCTGAACTTGCCCTTTCCCCCCCCTTTAGTACAAGACAGACCCCAGGAAGTTTGTGGCTGGCAGGG
Source organism: Syrrhaptes paradoxus (assembly GCA_013400615.1). NCBI lineage: Eukaryota > Metazoa > Chordata > Aves > Pterocliformes > Pteroclidae > Syrrhaptes > Syrrhaptes paradoxus. Next base: position 114,464 of record VZTO01020123.1, read on the forward strand.
ATGTGGCCACTGCCCCAGGTCCTGGGGCTAGGAGATGCGGTAGTCCCATGGCTGGGGGCCTCGGGACCCTTCACCCCTGCCATGTGCTGCGGACCTGAGAAAAGGTGAAGACTGCCAAAACTATCCCTCCTTTGCACCAGGTGGCTTTGGGCAGCAGCCCGCCAGCAGCATGATCAGGTGCTGGAGGATGGGCAGGAGTCCTGGCTTCAACCCTGGGCAGAGGGGAGGCAGCAGAGGAGACCACAGCGGAGTCAGGCGGGCCCTTCCCCAGGGGCTTTGAGGGGGACCTGGAGCAGGGCCTCTCCCTGCTGCAGCGTGGGAGCTGTGGGCCAAGCCCAAGCTGTGGCCCTGCACGTACCGTGCCCTGGGCTCTCTGCCGGGCTGCTGGGGCCAGCGCGGGCTCAGGAGAAGCCTCCACCGCTCTCTGGGCCCGGGAGGAAGCGAGCGATGGGCCCCCAGGCCCTGTGCCAGCTCAGCTGGCGCTGTGACCTTGCTGGGGGGGCACGACCTCCGCCCCAGGGCGGGCGAGGCCCTGCTCTCTCCCTGCCTCGGAACAGCCGCGGGGCTCCGGCCTGCTGGGCTGGGGGCCGGGATCCCGCTGCCCCCCCACGGCACTGGGCCCTGGGGTCCGCCATGACACCGCGATCCCACTCTCCCAGGACACTGGGGTTTCCCCGGGCCCCACTCGCCGCGTCCCACCGAGGCCGGGAGGCTGTTCCGGTACTCTTCGTCTTTGTTTCTAATTTAATAAGCGCCCGTTTGGAGACAGCCCGGCTCCAGCCGCTGACCGGGGAGGGCGGAACCATGGGCAGCAGCCGCGGCGGCGGGACGGGCGCCTCGAGCGACGCACCCGGAAGGGGCGGGGCCTCCCGAGAGGCCTTCCGGGTCGGTGGGGAAGCGGTGCGGCGGCGCGGAGTGGGGTGGGCGGCGGAGCGATGCTGGCGCGGGCGGGGCTCCGGGCAGGGGCCGGCCTCGGACTGCTGCAGGTGGGGAGGGGAGAGGCCTCGAGGGGCCGGGGGAGGAATGAGGGGACCTCGGGGTGGCCGGCCCGGAGTAGGGGGGTGCAGGTCTCCACAGTTCTGCAGGCAGTGGTGGTGGGCTCTTGGGGGACCAGGGGAAACCGAATGTGTGGGGGGTTGCGGGGGCTGGAATGGGTGGGAGTGGGGCTGGGGGGAGCTGGAGGGCGAGTAGTTGTAGAAGAAATGGAGGTGGGGGGCTGGGTTGAGGTGAAGAGGGGGCATAGGGGTTAGTGAGGAGGCTGGGGAAAGCCCGGCAGGGGAGGCAGTGAGGAGAGCTGTGGAAGCGAGGGGCTGTGGGGAGGAGGATGAGGGAGTCCCTGGGGGGAGTGTGTTCTTGGGGCGGGCCCAGAAGGGAGCCAGAGCTGGGGTGGGTCAAGGTGTTGAAGAGGGGTGGTCTGGGATTGAGGTGGGGGATAGGTGTGGGAGGATAGGTCTGATCAGGTTACAAGGGGCTGGGTGGTGCAGAAGAGACCCTACACATACACCTTCCTTTCCTTTATGGTGTTAGGGAGGCTTTATTCCTCCTGCTCAGTGGGGATGTGAGCGAAAGGGAGACATGGAATGAGCCCCAGTGCAGGGCTGAGCCTGGGGGAAGACCCTGACACTCGCGCTGGCCCTGGAGCCCAGGTCTCATCCTGGTGGGGACAGCCCGTGTCCCCTCATGGTGTGGGCTTGCTCAGGGTTTCAGTGCTGTTTCCTGCCCTAGTGTATCAGGGCCATGAGCAGCGATCCCAGATGGGAGAGCGATGATGGTACTGGGCTCTGAGGTGCTGGCAGCCAGTCTCCATCCTGTTTATCTTCCTTTCTCCAGCGCTCCCAGCAGCTGAAGCGTTTGGCATGGCTGGCCCCAGCACCGCACCGCTTGAACTCTGGCCTGCCAATGAATATTGGGGTTCTCTTTGTGCCACAGCAGGAGGCTTGGGTGGTGGAGAGGATGGGCAAGTTCCACCGAATCCTTGAGCCTGTAAGGAGCTGCTTTTCTCCCTTTCTAGATTCAGCAGGTTCCTAAAGCTTTAGCAAGGTGCATCCTTTGTGCGAGGATTTGGGGAGTGGTGTGCTTATTCTCCCAGATTGCAATATTTTTGAGTGCCTGTAGACTTAATTTCCGCTGGTGGGGCATTAAAAGCACTGAGAAACTTAAATTCCTGCCACGTTTGCTGTACTTGTGGCATCTGCAGTGTGTAGCATAGTTGGTCTTTGTTTGCAGAGCTCTCTGTAGTCTGGCTGAGCTCTCTGGGAGAAAAACCCAGATGAGAGGGCTCAGCCATCTATTCCCACCCTCTTCCCAGGGTTTGAACTTCCTCATCCCTTTGCTGGATCGGATTCGTTACGTGCAGAGTCTTAAAGAAATAGTCATCAATGTCCCAGAGCAGTCAGCTGTCACCTTAGGTAAGGAGCAGCTTCTGTGTTCTGTCCTTGTCATTCTTCTGCAGCCAGGGTGAGCAAGGGACAGTGTGGGAAAGAGTGGAAATATCCCAGGATACTGCACTCAGTCCTGTCCCTGGCAACCTGAGTGCTGTGAGCAGGAGAACCCCAGGAGGTCCCATCTGCCCTCTCGGGGCTGCAGCTGCCCCTTCTTGCTGAGTTAAATGCACCTGGGCAGGAATCCATTTTTCAGGTCTTTTCCTGTGTTGAACCACAAAAAAATCTCCTCTGTGTTTCTGTAAAAAACATTTCAGATTACGTTAACGGACAGCTCTGTTACAGTTCTGGTATTAAGATGTTTGGTTTGGTTTTTTCCCCCTTAAATCTTTATTTATGAAGATAACTACAGTATGAAATGTTTTGATCTGGAGACCTAAGACTTTTTGTATATTAAAACGTCAAAATGTAGCGCTTTCTAGGGAATATCAATGTCCTTTTTACAAAGCCTTTTAGATAAGGGGATCCGTTTCAGCCAATCCCTCTTCTGTGCCATGCTGTTGACACCAGGAAGGAAAGGGAGTTCTGTCGAGGGAGAGGAGGTAGCCATGCATTTGTCTTTGCAGCTTCGGTAAACAGCATGTGTTTTTCTCTCCCGGCAGACAACGTCACCCTGCAGATTGATGGTGTGCTCTATCTGCGGGTTATGGACCCTTACAAGGTACCATCCCTGTTGCGCCGGCACTCAGCCTAAGTCAAACTCATATCCTCTGTGGCTGCGCTCAGTGTGGTCTGTGTGTGCCGTGCTGCTCAGCTGGCACCTTGGCAGCCCCTCGCGCACCACTCGCCTGGCTCTGCTGGCTGCCTTCTCCCCACCATGTGCGCTTCAGCCTCTGCCTGCCTTGTTGTGCCTTGTAAGGCGCGTGGGCTGAGCACCCCGGCCCCTCCTGAGGCTCTGGACTCCACATTTCTTTGGCTGGAATGCCTGTGGCAGGTTTCTCATCTTAGTGCTATGTTTGCCTATCCTGCCTCGTTCTGAATCCCTCAGCACTGCCATCAACACTGTTTTTTGCTTCTGCTCTTCAGGCTAGCTACGGGGTGGAAGATCCTGAGTATGCAGTGACCCAGCTGGCCCAGACCACCATGAGATCTGAACTTGGCAAACTGTCCCTCGACAGAGTCTTCCGGGTGAGCTGGGGAGGAGAATCGCGGAGCTGCCAGTGTCTCTTGAAACCCCAGGGCGATCTGCTCGTCCAGGCTGATACACTTAATAGCAAAACATCCTCTGCCTAGAGAGCTTCTGGCTTCTGTTTCAGTTGACCTGTTAGTAAATCCTTGGAGATGGGTCTTGTTTTGGTTATTTTTTTTTAACGGAAGCTATTCTTTACCCTGCCCTGGGTGAGTTGGAAGGGGTGATGAGTGGCGTGTGCCCAGAGTCAGTGACTCCACTCAAGCGCAGTGGTCAGTGTCCTAGCTGGATAGAGACAGGAGCTGTTGGCACTCCTGGACGATGTTTTTACCCAGGTGTATGGCAGATGTTTGTATCTCGGCAATTTCAGTTTGGGGCACTGACCTCCCTAGGAGAAGGTGACCCCCTTGAGAGATGAGTGAAACATCTGGCCCTGCCTTATGCCTGTGGAGGTGGGATTTTCTGGTTGACTTTGGCCCATGGAGGGGTGGTGTTTGTTTCCCTCCTCACCCCCATCTCGTGCTAAGTGCCTCTTCTTTGCTCTCTGCCATTTCTTTTGCACGTCCCAGGAGCGGGAGTCCCTCAACGCCAACATTGTGGATGCCATCAACCAGGCCTCAGACTGCTGGGGCATCCGGTGCCTGCGCTATGAGATCAAGGACATCCATGTGCCCCCACGCGTGAAGGAATCCATGCAGATGCAGGTTTGGTTCTCTGGGAGGGTGATCTAGAAGGGGAGGGAAGTCTCCGCTTCCACACAGCACAGTTCTCTGCCTGGAGCTGGCAGCACTGGGCCCTCCTGCAGTTTGGGAAGAAGCCCTTTGGCACTTCAGCTGCAAAATTAACAGCTATTGAATAAATGGTCCCCATCCTTATTTTGACAGTGGTGGCCCCTGCCTGGTAAACACAAGCCCTGCCAGCTCTCTTTAAGGCTCTGTGGGAAGCAAATTCCAGAGCTGAAGGTCTTCCCTTGGGAAAAACCAGATCAATCTTCAGGCTTGAAGGGCAGGAAGGGGAAGCAGCTGTCCAGTTAGGTGCGGACACGGCTGCAGAGGGCTGTGCAGCAAGAGGAGCAGAACCAGCCCTCGCTGGGGATCCCACAGTGTTTTGTAGCTGTGTTCTCATCCTCTAAGCCATGTTTCCCCGGGGGGATGTAGGAGCATGTCCTTGTGCTTGCCCCACGGATGGGATTTCCCCAGCATAGCCGTGGCAGGCTGGCGTCTGAGCTGTGATTGCAGGTGGAGGCAGAGCGACGGAAGCGGGCGACAGTGCTGGAGTCGGAGGGGACGCGGGAATCGGCTATCAACGTGGCTGAGGGGCAGAAGCAGGCCCAGATCCTGGCGTCAGAAGCTGAGAAGGCCGAACAGATCAACAAAGCTGCTGGTAGTGCCTTGGGCTGGAGCATGTAGGGCCTGGGGGATCTGTAGCCCTCTGCACTGAGGGGAGATGCGCCCGAGGAGCAGACCACATTGCTGTCTGTGGGACAGGCTTCCTCAGCCACGCTGATCCTTCCATGCTGCAGCCCTGCAGCTCCTGTTGCTGCCCTGCAGTATGGCCATGCTGCTGCTGGGAAAGAGGAGGCTTTGCATGTGTGAAATTGTCTCAATTCACTCCTTGAAGTTGTCTTGACTCGCTCCTTGCAAGCACCTTGTTGCGGTTCTGATGCGTGTTCTGCTGTGGTTCACTGCAGGAGAAGCCAACGCCATGCTGGTCAAGGCCCGGGCAAAGGCGGAGGCAATTCAGCTCCTGGCAGCTGCTCTGGCGCAGCAGGTGAGCGATGGCTCCTTGGGGCAGACACAGATTTGTCACTGGGAGAGGTGAAACCCCAGGCAGGGTGACACCTGGCTTTCTCTTGGACACTCCCTGGCATCTTCAGCAGCAGCGAGTGAGGAATTTCTCTGTCTCGGGGGCTGTGACCAGCCGGGGCAGGTGGGGGGTAAGGGGCACAGATGGGCTCATGATGGGACATGACTCGCTGCTGAGTCTCGTCCCTCTTTCCACAGCATGGCAGCGCTGCCGCCTCTCTGTCTGTGGCAGAGCAGTATGTGAATGCCTTCTCCAAGCTTGCCAAAGACTCCAACACCCTCCTGCTGCCCGCCAATACTGGTGACATCACGAACATGGTCGCACAGGTCAGTGCGGTTGGAGGGACCCCATCTCTTGTCCAGGGGAGGTGAAGGTGACAGCCTGGTGGGGCCTGGCTCCTCTCCTCCCCCGTGGCTCTCTTGTTCCCTCCAGGCCCTGGGCATCTACACCACGCTGACCAAGCCGCAAGCCGTGAAGACCCAGGAGGAGATGCCTGCAGCCCGTGAGGACCCCCAGCCTCCCCCCACGGAGGCACTGAAGGCAGAACAGGCCAGCTCCAGCTAGCGGGGATAGAAGGATCCCACCCTCACCTGGGGTCTGCCGGGCTGCTGGCAGTCCTGTCCTGCCACCCTCCTCGGTCAGACGCTCTTCTTCCCTTGATCCTTATTTTGTATTTGGTTTGAAATCATGTAATAAATGGTACCGGTGCTGCTGCAGCCTGTCCCCTGGTGCCGGGGAGCATGACCTGCGACCCCACCGTCTGCCGCCTGCAGGGGGGCCATTCCTCCTGAGCAGGCTTCTGTCAGGAGCTCCCACCGACACGCAGGGATCCACACGAGGAGCCGGGGGAACCTTGTCCCCAGAGGAGCCCCTCTCCTGGGGGGGGACTGTCAGGGGAGTGAGCTCCCGGTCATTGTCCCCCTGCTCTCCTGGCAGCTGCACCTGCGGTGAGTGACGGAGGGATCTCTCCAGCGTGCTGGTCGTGGCGCGCACCGCCGGGAGAGGAGCGCCTCCGGCGATTAGTTAATTAATTAATTAAAGCAGGGTCTCTGTCGAGCTGGGGGGGCTCGGGGTCCTTTCGTTCCGAGGGCGGTTGGCACCTCCTGGGCGCCAGGGGGCGCTGCGGCTTCCTGCCGTTCTCCGCGCCGCGGGTCTTGGGCAGCCGGCGCCTGGCGCGGCGCTTCCGAGTGGGGCGGGTGCGGCTGGCGGCGGGCCGCGGCGGCCGCAGGTCGGGGGAG
>VZTO01020123.1:121084-147498 GCA_013400615.1 Syrrhaptes paradoxus
GGTGGTCACCTGGGCCCAGGGTGGGGCGGGAGAGCTCCAGTCCGGGGGGGAGCGGGGGGCGTTGGGGCGCAGGGCGGCGGCCAGGGGTGGGAGCGGGCGGGGGGCGGTGCCCGGTGCGGGTGGAGGCGCGGGGGCGCTGAGCCGGGCTGTCTTTCCCCCAGGATGCAGCGGTGGCCGGTGCTGCTCTTCCTGGCCTGGGTCTGCTTTCTCTTTTTTGCTGGTATCGGGCTCTTCATGAGCGGCTTCCTGCTCACCCGGATCGAGCTTGCGAGCAGCAGTTCCTGCTCAGACCCGCTCGTGCCACCACCCTGGGAGAGACAGAGCCTCCCGCCGGGCTCCTGTTGGGCCCCTCAGCGCTTTTCCAAGGCTGTGCTTGTCATCATTGATGCCCTTCATTTCGAGTTTGCCCGCTTTAACCCAGCCAAGGCCAGCCCCCTGCCCTACGAGAACAAGCTGAGCTTCCTGCACCACCTCGCAACCTCCCAGCCCCGCCATGCCCGCCTCTACCGCTTCCGAGCCGATCCCCCCACCGCCACCATGCAGCGCATCAAGGGCCTCACCACTGGCTCGCTGCCCACCTTCATTGACGTGGGTAGCAACTTCGCCACCTATGCAATCCAGGAAGACAACCTGCTGGCACAGCTGGTGCAGAACGGTAGGTGGGCAAGGACAGTGTTCTGCTGGGACAGGACACGTGCAAACCACACAGGACCTTTATTCCTCTCTCTTGAGGAAGGGAACTGCTTGCAACACCTCCCCCATCAGTTAATTCTTTCGTCCTGCTTGGATGGCAGTTGTGTCAGGCAGAGCTGTCACACAGGCAGGGTTTCTCCATCTTGTACTGGGAATGAGAAGTAGCTTGGACCGTGGCTTCATCATCTTCAAAGATGACGAGGAAGCAGGTAAAAGTGTACTAATGGTGGCTGTCACAAGGTCACCGCCAGGAATGGCTGTATGAAGCCAAGGTCAGTCAGTCATGTCGTTTTTGCACTCAGGTGAGACGCACAACAAGGGAGGAGCTGGTGCTAGGTGTGCTGTGGGCGTGTCGCTCTAGCAGCAAGCCTACCTGGCCAGCTGCCTGCAGCTGTTAGGCAATGACCTGTCACATTTTCCGTGTAATTTGGTGGTCCTGGGGTGTGCTTAGTGCAGCTGTAAAGGGCTTGTTAGGGTGGGATGAGGGAGTAGAGAGAAGGGGACAGGGCGCATTCATGTGTTTCCCAGAGAGAGTTCCTTCCAGGACTCAGAGTGGCACAAATACCCATGCCTGGGATGAGGCAACGTGACTGGGTTGTCCACTCACTCTGTGTGTGAGCAAGGGTGAGCAAGCGCAGTAAAAATCTGAGGTGAGAAACTCTGTTAGACCCTGTGCCAGAGAAGCAGCCTTGGAGGGAATGGTTCCACTTCCAGGCTGGAGAAGCTCTGCGGAAACACACTCTGGCTGGTGGCAGGCAGAGCAAGCAGGGTGAGGGGAGTGGGAAGCGTCAGTGATTTTGTCTTCTCTTTTCCATGTATAAAAACCCACCACCACTGTGTTTAAAGCCGGAGCCCAGGACTCACAGCTTCTACTCAGCACTTGTCAGCACCTGTCTACCTCATTGTGTTTTACGGTGGGGTCGTGGGCCCTGGACGAGGGTTTGTCAGCTTTGCGCTGCACCTTCCTAAGTGCTGCGGTGGTATGGATGGGTACTTGCCTGCTTCCTGGCCTGTTCAACCCCCACATCTTTCTCCTGGGGGGACATGTCAGAGGCCAATGATAAGGTGTCAGGTTGTCTGTGTGAATTTGGTGTGGTGGGCACTTGTAGGCTTAGAAACAGGGGTGGTGGCTCCTCATATTCAAATTAATTGAACCAGATGGTCATTTTAGTTTTAGGTCGCCTCTGAGTGTTGGTTGGGGAGGAGCCAGGGCTTCAGTCTCTGGCTTGGATCTGCCCAGGCTCTTTGCACTAGTGTGGGTGACAGCACGACTCAGGTGGGCTGCCTGCTCTAATTATTTCCTTTCTTGCTGCCTCAGGAAGGAGAGTGGTCTTCATGGGTGATGACACTTGGGAAGGACTCTTCCCGAAGAAGTTTTTCCGCTCGTATTTTTTCCCTTCATTTAACGTGAAGGATCTTCACACTGTGGATGATGGAATCCTACAGCATCTCTATCCAACTGGTAAGCAGCTTTTTCCCCAGGGCCTCGATAACCCTTTATGTTATGTGGAAGTCCTGCAGCAGGTTTGGGGTAGGACTGGAGATTTTTTTTCTGTTACGGATTGATGCTGGGCAGTGACACATTGCTGCCTAAGGATTACAGTGCTCTAGCTAGATTTGCACAGATAAGCCAGATTTTGGGACCTGTAAAGTGTTCCTGTAAATACCTCTCTTGCATTTGGGAGGGAGTGCAACTTGATGGGATGAGGTCAGACTTCTACATCTGTCCTAGGGATGGAGCAGGAGGAGCAGCTTAACTTTGACACATGGCTGCCTGGGCAGGAACACAGTGTTCTTGGGAATACACAACAGTGCAGCCACCCGCTGGGAGGCTGGGACACAGCAGTGTTCTCAGCAGAGTATCCGTGGCTCCCAGTCTTGGGAAGAAGGTGAAGTGTGAGATTAATGTGTTAATTTTAGGTGATTTCAGACTCCTGAGGTTCTAGGACGAGAGGGAATTAATTCTCTTTCCTTTAGCTGTGTATGAATCTAAGTAAATCGAGGTGCAGTGGTCTTTCACGGGGAAGTCCTTGTGCTTTGTGGAGAGCTGCAGTTCATCATTTGACTCCAGATATGTTGGTTTTCCTGTGTTGGGTCTCTGAAGCAGAGGGGAGAGGCCAGGGTAACTTTCTAGCTAGGGACAGCATTGCTGTGCCGGGCCCATATCCTGGCTGGGGTGCACAGGGGCACATTGGTGAGTCTGTCTGACCTGAAGTATCTCCAGGGGAGGACTGGAGTTGTGGGTTCTACTTTTCCTGAGCATCCCCTCAGTTTAGCTCAGTTTATGGCAATTTGAGTTAAGGGTATTTCAAGGTGACTTGTGTGACATTGGGCCATTCCCCTTTTGAGGGGTGGTGAGCAAAAACCATGGATACTGGGGCGCTTGCTGGGCATTGAGCTCCCCATGGCATTGCACCCAGGCAGCCACAGACCGAAAGTGTGCCTGAATTAAAACCTACATTGATCTGTTTGAGAGTTGGGAATGACGATGGCAGGAAGGGAAAAAACAGCAGTTTCCAGAGGCAACCAGAAAGCTCTGTCAGGAGGATCCGGGCATAGAGCCTGTCCCTGAATCCCAGGCTAGTGTGTGATAACTGCACTTGTTCTGCAGTGGACAGTGGTGAATGGGACGTGCTGATCGCTCACTTCCTCGGCGTGGACCACTGCGGGCACAAACATGGACCTGACCATCCTGAAATGGCTAAGAAGCTTACCCAGATGAATGAGATGCTCAGGTGATTAGTCCAGCAGTGGGGGGTTGCCAGCTGGCCTCTTCCTTCAGCCAGGCTCGTGGGAATTTACAGATGCAGAGGGCAACAGGGGATGCTTACTGTGCCTGTTAATGACTTTGGCCAGTAGCAGCTAAAACCCCAGCTATGGGCCAGTCTCGGTTGTATGAATACATGTTCACCAGAGGTTTGGTTTCAGAGGTAAGACCTGGAGCCTTAGTTTTCAACCAAACCGTCAGGTGATGGTGCAGCTGGAGTGCAGCTGAGCCTCACTCCTTCCATCTTTAAAAATGGAGATTGTCACAATGAGGTTTGGCTAATGTTTGAGAAGCACTTGGAGGACCCTGGCTAGGGAATGCTGCATTTTCTGCGCAGGCTTGTGCACAGGTACGTGGCTCAGTGGTCACAGCTCTGTGTCAGGACTTAGTTTTGCTTGTATCCTTTTGTGGGCTTCACCTCTGTGGTGCAGGCAGGCTTGGTGGATACACATCCTTTCCCACTGGGGTGTGATGGGTTTGCCCTTGGCTGGGGGCGAAACCACACACCCACTCACGCATTCCCCCCACCCAAGGATAGGGGAGAGAATTAAAGGGGTAAAGGGAAAAAAGAACTTGTGGGTTGAGATAAGAACAATTTAATAACTAAAATACAATAATACTGAAAATAATACTATATACAAATATGCAAATGAGTGATACACAGTGATACTGCTCCCCCCACCCAATGACCAAAGCTCAGCCTGTTCCTGGCTAACCATCCTGGAGCAGGGAGAGTCCCAAAACCGCACTCACGGAACAGAGATAACAGTCCAAGCATCCCAGATCGACAGCTGGCTGGGGCAGGGGGGTCAAGGCCTTAGGAGAGCAACCACCTGGAGTGAGATGACCCGGAGTCAAAGAGATCCAGAACCAAAAAGGGCCGATCTTCCGGAGGGTCCTCACCTATATACTGGGCATGACGTGTATGTTATGGAATAGATTGTTGTCTACTTTGGGTCTCAGTCCCCAACCTAAGATCAAATCCTGGGCTAGTAACTGGGGCTGTGCTCCCTCCCAGCTTCTCCGGACTGCGGACAGCCAGAGAAGCTGAAAGACCTTGGCAGCCATGTAAACTTCACTTTTTATCACCTTTCTTCTGAGCACAAATCCAAAAGACAGCCTCTTGCTAGCTATTATGAAGAAAGTTAACTCTGTCTCAGCTTAACCCAGGACATGGGGCTATCTGGGACTCAGCCCAGGTAGGAGCTGAACTTCTTTATCCCGATGACAGGTCCTTGGTGGATCACCTGGGGAATGACACCCTTCTTCTGGTGGCTGGGGACCATGGCATGACAGAGACTGGAGACCATGGCGGCGACAGTGAGAAAGAAGTGAATGCAGCCCTGTTTGTGTACAGCAAAACACCCCTATTTGGCACTGGCCCTCCAGAGGTGAGAAGAAGTTGATTCTTAGCTGTCATTGCTTGAGGTGGCAGCTGGAGTGAAAACTGCATCCTGGGGTTACAGAGAGTAACAGGTTTGATTGGGATTGTTTAGATTGAGAGGGGTGGGGAGTCTGTCACTTTTCCAGAGAGAAGAGTGGAAATGCTGACACAGGATGCTGGTGACTGAAGTGTTTGGGACCCATGTTCAGGCCCCTTCAGCTGTGAGGGGTGTTTGAGTGGGGCCAAGAGTGCTGTTAGACAGCCAGGGCCATGCCCAATGACCTGCAGCTCCCAGCAGGCATCTTCCACACCACAGGGCACTCGGGGAGGGCAGAGCTGTGCCTTTGCGTTCCTCTGTGTTTTCCCACTCCTGGCTTCCCCAGGTTCCTCTCTGAACAGAGGTATCTTCCCCATCATCCTCTAGCTTGAGTGAGAAGCTGCATTGCTGTGTTCTTTCCCAATTTCCGATTCCTCCCCTGTCTCTTCAGGAGCCTGAGGCCGTTCCCCAGGTGAACCTGGTGCCCACTGTGGCCCTGCTGCTGGGTGTTCCCATCCCTTACAGTAACATCGGGGAGGTGATGGCTGAGCTGTTCTCTGGGGATGGCGACGCTGTGTCTGCAGCCTTGCAGCAGCTCTCGGTCTATCACGTCAATGCCAAGCAGGTATGGCCTACAGTAGGCCTCCATATTGAACTAGAGATGAGAATGAATGGCTTTTTAAGCACAAACTTCTTTTGTTTGGTGGAGGTGGGGCAGTGACATGGTGTTACTTTCATGGGTAACTTATTTTGAAGAGTTACCTCATTGCAGTGTTTGCTCCAGTAAAAGGTGACACCATTTTCCCAAAAGAGAAAAGAGAGATACCTGTGTAGTGGTTGGTGGTGAGTGCTGTCACGTGGAGGATACTGGCCAGGAAGGTGGCATTCACTTCAGTTGGTCCCAAGCGGTCAGCCGTGGTTTTGGTAACTGTGGAGGCTGGTGGTGAGGCTGGTTTCTCAAGGCTGAAGACAACTACGGGCAAGTCTCATTAATGGAGATTCAGAAGTACAAATGGATGTTTCGATGCTGCTTCTATTTTGGAGGAGAAACAGTGTTAGCTAGAAAGCTATTCTAGATCAGTGGCAGGAGGAAAACAGTAACAAAGGACTAAATAAGAGAAACAGCATGTAATAGGTGGCATAGAGAAGGAACAGTTTACACCAAGTGCAACAAAATACAGAACCCCGAGAGCTGAATGACAAAATTTGAATGAGTTTGACTATATGAGGTATAAAAGCAGCCCAGGCAATGGAGCAGGCCATGTGCCAGGGCAAGCCAGAGGCTCTATGGAGGACATGAGGGCTGTCTGTTGTTGCTCTGGGCATGCTACAGAACCAGATTTGCCACACACGTTGCAAGGCATGTGTCTCAGCGAAGTGTGAGTCTGCTTTTGAGGGACCCCTGAATTGCTAGGAGCACAAGAATGACTCCTGCAGCCGTCAGCCAGCTCCTTGGTGTGGCAGCTGGACACCGCTGGTGCAAGTCCAGCAAGGAGCTGGAGAGAATATGCTTGCTGATGGGAAGACAGAAATGTTCAGCCTCTGCTGTGCATTTCTAGAGTAGCAGATTGCTTTTTCATTTAGAGATTATAGTGTATGTTACTGTCCGTTACTAACTGAGGATATTGATCATCATCTGTTGGGAAATGACGTTATCGAGTCCTGCATGTTTAGATATCTGCATTCATTTGTCTGAGGAGGTTTCTGGTGTGATCATGTTGATGTTGAAGAAGCTTTTGTATACCAGGCCTGTGAGGGAGCTGGTGCATATGTTTGCCATTCATGGGCAGCTGCAGGCTGATTCTGCCTGTGCTCTGAGGCGACTGGAAGGCATATGGAGGTATCAGTGTGTTTTGAGGCTTGAGCAGATCTATGCTGCTGAGCAGTTGCATGTTTGTACAGGTGCCCTGCCATGATAATGCCCTGGTAAGGCTTTTTTTTTTTAATGACTTTGGGATCATAGCTGCCTCCGTTCCTGTCCCCTTGAAGTAGGAAGCAGAACGAGCTCTCGTAGCCTGTGGTATAGGGGTTTAATGTGTTTGCATTGAAGACGAGGGAGCAGTTTGATTTGATCCACTATAAGCTCTTGAATTTCATGCCTATCCTCAGACAAACAATGTAAAAGTTGACATCGGGTGCAGATTACTGCTAGTAATGACTTGAACTTCTGGGGGATGTTTGCCTTATTGTTATCAAAGACTGTATAAAACCCCTTAGTGATGCACTTTACCAGAGGTGCAGGTGCAGAACTGAGAGGAGTCAGTGTGGCTGTCGGGATGCATACATCACTTGAGAGGGATGTCACTTTGGCAGAGGAATTGTGTCTCCTGCCAGTCACATCCTGGATTTGGGTGACCAGCTCTGGGTGATGCGGCTGCGGACAAGTCTGTCCTGGCAAGGGCAAGGGTTGGCTGTTTGTGTTCTGAAGGGGCTGTGTGAGGCAGTGAATCCCATTCCCAGTGGTCCCAGTGCCACTGTCTGACCCTGTGTCCTGTCTCCCATAGGTGGATCGCTTCCTGCACTCGTACTCGCTGGTGGCTCAGGACCTGCCAGCAGAGCAGCTCCAGCACCTGCAGGAGCTCTTCTCCGGTGCTGTGGAGGAGCACACTCGGCTCTTGGCCCAGGTGCAGGGGGCGACGCTGGTGCCTCCAGAGCTGGAGTCCAAGCTGGGAAGCCTCATCAGTCGCTTCCAGCTCTACCTGCGGGAGGCACGGGCTGTGTGCACGCAGTCCTGGGCCCGCTTCCATCCCCTGCGTATGGTGGGGGGCTGCACGCTTATTGCCACTTCCTGCTTGCTCTGCTACGTGGCCTCAGAGCTGGCCACAGCATCGGACTCTTTCTATCGCAGCTGCCTCCTGTACCCACTGCTTTGGGGGCTTGTGGTGGCTGTTCTGCTTGAGCTGGCCCATGTGTTCACCCAGGAGGGGCTGGATCTCCTCCTGGTGTCATCATCGGCAGCCGCTGCTTCTCAGCTGGGCTTTTTCTGGCACTGGTGGGGCCGGCATCCCAAGCGAGTCCGTTTGGTGGGCAGTCAGCCACCCTTGGCCAGCATTGGGCTGAGGCAGAGGCTACGAGCGTGGTTGGGCCTGGCCTTCCCCATGGCCATTCTGCTCTTCCGCTGCGGAGCTATGTTCTCCGATAGCTTTGTGGTGGCCGAGGCCCGAGTGGCTCCATTCCTGCTGGCCTCACTGGTGATGTTGCTGGTAGGGAGGCTCCACTGGAACGGGCGCCTGACTCTGACGGAAGGCCCCAAGCAGCAGCTACTTGGCTTTTCTTCTTATCGGAGAGAGATCTGGTACCTGCTATGCCTCGTGGCTGTGCTCCTGGTCTGTGTGCGCCTCTCCGGTTTCTTCCACCAGTGCCGTGAAGAAATCCCTCAGTGCCGGCCTTCTCTTTTCCTCTCCCCCCTTGCCAGCCTGAGAAACACACGGGCCAAGAACCTCTTCTACCTCCTCTGCGTGGCCTTGCTGGCCGGGCTGGTCTATGCAGTGCGGAGCTGGCTGCGACACTATGGCAACCTGAACAGCTCAGACCCCCTCGTGCTCTTTGTGCGCTGGGGTTTCCCACTGGTGGTCCTCTGCATTGCATGCTACTGGGCTGTTGCCTCCAGTGCTGATGACTCTCTTGGCAAGCTGCAGGAGCTGGTGCAGGTGGCAGTTGTTGCCTTTCCCTGGGCTGTCTATGGACTGGCGTCTGTGGGGCTGCTACTCTTGCTGTGCAATCCCATGACGGTGTTTGCGAAGGACACACGGGAGTCGGCAGGATCCATCGTCACTCCCTACCTGGGGGTTCCCACCTCTGAAGTCGACTTCCTCCACGTCATCCCTCAGATCTACAAGAGGATGCAGGAGTCTCAGAGGAGCCGTCTGGAGCGGGGCAGCTGCAAGGCCACCGTTGCCGCGTATGGGCTGGGCAGTGTGTACTCAGCAGCCCTGGTCATAGCACTCACCCTGCTGGGCTTCCTCTTGATGCTTCTGCACAGCGAGCGGCTGAGCCTTGCCTTCCTTCTCCTCTTCCTGGAAGCCTTCGTGCTGCTGCACATCCACACACGTGCCAGAGGCCTCGCTGGAGATGCTGGTGAGTCAGGGTTCAGTAGAGCATCCTCTGGATGTGCGACTGGGGCCTTATCTGCAGCGACCTTGTCTTATTTCCGGTGGGAGAGGCAGGGTCCAGTCGCTGCTCTTGAGGAATGGTGGTGCACTGATCCTCAGGGGATCCTCCTAGCTTTTTTAGAGCTGCTTAAATCCTTTAGTAGAAGTGAGATGCCTGCAGCAGGGGTACAACATGGGAGAAGGAGGTGTTCCTTGTCTCAGGGAAGGGGGCTCTATATCCATTCCTTCTTCCCAGGGTGCAAGCAGCCACTGAACCGCACTGCTGACGACAGAGTCCAGTAGCAGTGCGAGCAGCAGAGGGAATGCCTGGAACCTCACTGTGTCCTCTGACAGCCTGACTGGTTTCTGTCTATCAGAAAGTGTGGAAAGGGAACCTGGAAGAAAACCCAATAGGCTATTTTTGACCATGGATCTGTCTTGTTCCTCAGTGCTGATCTCGCTGTATCTCTCTTTCTCTTTGTCTCTCTCTCCCAAAACCTCTCAGAGCTTTTTTCGGTGCCCTGGTATGCAGTCATCTCCTGGCTCCTTGCTGCTTCCCAGTTCTTCTATTCCACAGGCCACCAGCCCATCTTCCCAGCCATCCACTGGAACGCAGCCTTTGTGGGTTTCCACCTTGACCACAGCACGAACCTGCTACCTGCTGTCCTTGTGGGCGCCAACACCTTTGCCTCCCATATCCTCTTTGCAGGTAAATCAATTCTGTTGAGGCTGAGCAGACGTGGCTCACTGTTTTGCCTTGTCTGGAGGCCTGCAAGCTGAGCATGAGGCAATGAAGGCTCTTGCACCAGCTGAACAGCAGCATCCTTGCTGTTCACTTCTGGGACCACAGAGCTGCCTGTGGCCTGCAGCCTCCATGCAGTTGTGCCTGACCAGCAAACTGGAGCTGGGGTATATGCATCCTGCATGTCCAGGGCATGATGGCAGAGCCTAGACTGCTCCTCACCTCCTGGGCTCCAGTAACTTCATGTGCCTTTGTCTTGAGGTAGTCGGCTGCCCTCTGCTCCTGCTTTGGCCCTTTGTGTGTGAGATGCCCAGCTTACAGAAGAGGAAGCCCAAGAAGGAACCCCAGGAGGAGCTGCAGGAGGTGGAGGAGCACATGATGGAGATGAGGCTGCGGGAGTCCCCAGAGAAGTTCTCCACTGCTCTGCTGCAGCTGGGGCTGAAGTACCTCTTTGTCCTTGGGACACAGGTACTGGCAGAGGCAGGGTGGCTGTGGGGAAGGTTGACCAAGAGGAAACTAGGGCGCTGTGAGAACCGTGGGGCATCAGCCAGGGCACAGGGAGGTTGTGGGGTGGTATATGTGGTTGCAGTTGGAAGAGCAGCTGCACAGTCCCTCTTCTCAGCCATGCCATTTGATCTGTGCTTTGGGAAGGGCCCCAGTGCAGAAGCCTCAGTATTGGTTAGGGCGCTTTTCATACCCATCTGCCCAGAGTGGCAACGTCTGTTCAGAAACTAGAGGGTTGTAATCCTGCTCCCCCCTCTTCCTGACCATGCCTATCTATTTTGCAACAGCTCTGGTTTTCTTCTGATCCTGTCCTGTGGTGATGTAGGGAGCTAAACATCAGAAATCTAGTCCCGTGAAAGAAGTTAATAGCTTTCTGGGGTTTAGCCCTTCAAATAATTCTCCTGTGTGGTCAGACCGGTGACAGTGCGAGGGAGGGGACAGGCCCTGCAGCAGGAGAGTGGTAGTGCCCCTCTCAGTGAATATTAGATCAGGTTAGCCACAGTTGGGCACAGTTTTGTCACAGTTAGCCCAGCCTGGCCCCTGTGTGTACCCCGAGCTGTTTGTGCTTCCCGATTTGAGGACAAAGGGAATCCTCTTTGGGATGCTTATTTCTCATGTGTACTGTACCAGCCTTTAAGGTGTGTGCAGTTTAGTAATACCTTCAGATGTGAACATAGTGCTCAGGATGGCTCACCAGCGTGAATTGCAGCTTGTTTTTCCTTATCTCACCCACAGCTTCTGGCCTGTGTTTGTGCAGCTATGGTCCTCAGGAGGCATCTCATGGTCTGGAAGGTCTTTGCCCCAAAGTAAGTCCCAGAAGTTGCTCTGATGCGGGGTTAAGGCTCATATTCCTGACACCTTGTCTGGAGTTCTTAGACAGTAATGATGGAAAAGGCCATGTGATTGATCCAGTGTGACTTCTTACCTGGTAGATGCTGTTGGAGTGTCCTTAACTAATTTCTGCTTCAAGTTCAGAAACTGGACTCGAGCTAGAGCATAGAAATTTCTGCTTATCCTGATTTCCAAGGACACACAGGGCCCACCTGGAAGCTAAGAATATTCAGGGCAGAGAGCCAAAGGTGGGGATACCACACCAGAAATGGTAAACCCAGAAATGGTAAACTAGCAAACCTTTAGGCTAGTAGGAGTGGGGAGTGGCCTTGGCCTCTGAGAGATTCAAAATCCCACCTGGGTGTTGTCCTGAACAGCCTCTAAACCAGAGGCATGCTTGGCTTCCAGGTTGCAGGCAGCAACTGTTGGGGAGTTAATGTAATTCAGGGTTTAGGATCTGGAGTGCTACCAGCCTCTTGCTGTCAGGAAAATCAGTCTGCTGGGAGTGAGGGCAGCAGCCTGCCTTTGCAGGCACAGTGGCTGTGAGATCCTTACTGCATCTGTTGTGCCTGCAGGTTCCTCTTTGAGTCTCTGGGCTTCGTGGTGAGCAGCATCTGCCTGCTGCTGGGGATCTCTCTGGTGATGCGTGTGGACTGTGCCGTCAGCACCTGGTTCAGCCAGCTTCAGCTCAGGTAGCATCGGCGATGTGGGGAACCTGACCTGCTCATCGGCGAAGGCTGTGGTTGTCTCCCTGCCTCCCTGGGACTTGGAGGGATACATGAGCCACCAGCAATGAGTGCCTGCCGACAGTAGTCAGGAATTATCCCCAGCTCCCTGCCTCAGCGCTGCACATAGGGACCGGAGCCAACTGTTCCCCACTTGTTGTGGTGGTGTTTCTCAGCAGGGGATGTCAGAGCTCTAGCTGGGCATGTGTTGGCAGCAGGAGGACTCTGCTGCAGGAGCCCAAGAAGCAAGAGTCTTGAAGTGCTCCTCTGGAGAAACATCAGTCAGGGGTCTTGCTGCTGCTTTGCTGACAACTGTCCCCACTGTGAGCTGGTCGGCTTCAGTGGCCAGCAGGGTGTCACCTTGCCTGTGCAGAGACAGTGACTCACAGGAAGTGGCCTGCTGAGGAGGGGACGGAAGGGAGAGAGGAGAGGGAGGGTCCTGCAGGCACCACTTCTCTTTGTGTGCTCAGTTTTTACGCTTGAATCAAAGTGCACATGGTTATGCATACAGATGGTTTCTGGGGTCTTGGTGGCGGCTGCTCCTCTGTAAGGTCAATTAGTTGCTCTGTAGTGAGGCCCCTCCTGCCCTACACTCACTCCCATTTTCCTGGTCTTCATCAGCCCTGCAAAGGGCAGCAAAGAGCACTCTGGGCTGCCTCCTACAGCCTGAAGCAGGCTTAGCTTTTTGGGGGAGTGGTAGCAGGGAGAACTGTGTCCAAGACCAAGCAACTTTCCGCTTGGGTTCTCAGCCTGTTGGTGTCCCCTTGGGCTGGGCTGCAGCACCTGGGGCTTTTGATCTCTTCCTGAGCACGTGCTGCCAGATTCTGGCTGTTGATTGTGAACAGTTGAGTTGCAGCAGGACGTAGTGAGAGAGCATTGGCTCATTCCCATATTGGATCTGGTCAGGAGGAAAGGGAAGTCTGGAGTCACTGTCCCATCTGCAGGAGTGGCCTTGGTATGACCTCCGGTGCCTCGGAACAACTGCTTGAAAGCCTTGAGTGGGCAACAACTCTTTGGGAGGCGGCTTAACCCACTGGTATGTGTATGTGCTGAGGGCTGTGTCACCTTGAAGGGACCCCAGGCACTGTAGACAGTGGCATTTGTGATCCCATATTTGGTGCTTATTTCCCACTCGACCTTGGTGTTTAGTGTCGGACTTCATGCTGCAAGTGTGCTACCCCAAATCCGCCTTGACTGCTTGCAGTCAGGAGATGTCGTACTTCGTTCTTTATGGGCAGAGGTAGAGGAGAGTGACCATGGTGCCTGGTCACATCCCAGCTCCATTCTCCCTGCAGTTTCAATGGGAGCTGGGATTCTTTACTGCCCTGAACCACTGTGTGGCTTTACTTGGTGCTATGAAAACTTTTGTCTCTTTCCCCTCCAGAAAGAGACAAAAGGACTGCTTGTCGGGGATTCCTGCTTTGATTTTTTGTTCTGATCCCATTTGTTTTTTAACTTGTGCACCATGACTGCCCCTGTTCGAGTTCCTCACTGCAAACTGCTAGTGTAACTCCAGTCTCTTCCTCTCTGCCCTGGAGAGTCCCGAGGACAGTGTCCCTTCACCTCTCTCATCATTTCAGTTCTTGCTATGATGTCCAAGTGCCCAGTCACTGTGGAAGATGCCTCCTTGGGACAGGTTTAGTTTTTTATTTTACCCCTGCAAAGTGCTTGCTCAGATGTTATGGTGCAGTTGCAGAGAGGCTTAAACAGCTCTTAATTTCGTGTTTCCATTGCCTGGCCTCCTTCTGACCTGCTGGCTGTGCTCTCCCACCTCAGCCTTGCATCCCCCCCTTCCCTGTGGCCTGTCCTGCTTCATTTTGGCCTGATGCAACCAGGGACTGGTTTGCAGCTGGCATGACTCCCTGGGCTGCCTTGCTGCCTGGCTGCACACATACCAGTGCTGGTGCAAAGCGAGGGGTAGCAGCATGGGAATATGTCGGGGACAGGAACACATCTGCCCACAATTAGATGGGCTGAAGCAGTTACACCCTTAAAAATAAATTATTTGCGGTATACTGTAACTCCTTGGTGGCCAGATGGTTCTTGGTGCTGAGGGGGCTGTGCTGAGGAGTGAGGGGTGTCTAGGTGTGGAAAGGAAGAAAGGGATGGAGGTAGTGGCTACCCAGCAAATTTTAGTTTAATGTGAGGCTAGTCTAGATAACACATGTTGCTAAACCCCAAGGCTGGAGCCCAAACAGGTCTTGTTGTAATCTTATAACCCAGTCATGAGCTTGCTGCCTGAATGTGTTTGTGCTGGCTGCAATCCTGAGTCACTAGTGCTGTAGAACTGGCCCCTGCCACCCAGGTCCCTGGGCTTCCTTCTCTCCCATCTCTGCCACTGGTTCCTCTTTTAGTGGCTGCCATCATGCTGCTGAGCCTTCCTGTGCTTGTTGTTCATCATCAGAGCTCAGCTGGCACATGGGCATCCTCTCCTCATCCCTCCAAAGCACCCCTCTGCCTTCCTGCTGGGGCTGTAAGCTCACAGCCCCAGGCGGCTAGGGCAAAGCAAAGGGGACAGCAGAGCTGTAGCGCCATGAGAACATACACACTTATCTCACCAGAGACTGAATAGAACTTGCAGTAACAAAACTGCAAGTACATTCTTGTCACTGCAGAGATGCCAAGGATTGCTAGCTGCTCAGCCAGGCAGACTGGCTACTACACCAAAGAATTCATATTCAAGAAGAAGAGTTTTCCAGGAGCTGGAGATGCTCTTGCTTTCTTTCATGTACTTTTTTAGTCTTTGCCAGCCTTCCCCAGCTGACCTTAAGCTGATTATTTGGCTGACATTCTCCTGAGCATGCCAGGGATGACAGAGTTAATGTTGGTCCAGGGCATGGTGACCTTGGAAGCACACTGCTGATGCTAGAGCAGACATGGCTGGGTTTGCTGTTTTAAAACCTCAAGGAGTGTCTGGAGGAAGGTGCCCACTGACCCAGAGCAAGGCTCTTTGGGAAACCTGGCATGCTGGGGGAGCAGGTGTTGCCCTACATGCCCCCATGGCAGTTGTCACTGGAGCCTGCTGCATGTCTTCTGGAGCAGTTATTTCAAGTGGTTTGGTTTTGATCTCTGTGTCCCTTGGGTGAGCGTGACAGGGGATGTGTCATCCTCAGCATGCTCCAGAGTGGTTTCATTCTGTGCTCCACAAAACTGCTGTGATTTGGGATTTTGCAAGCTGTGCGTGTGCACACCATGGCAACAGCTCCTGCTCAATGCCCTGTCCCTCTGAGCAGGGGGAAGCTCCACTTGGAAACCTCCTTGACTCAGGCCTGCGTTGGGATGGTGTGTCCCATGGTCCTGGCACAAGCCAAGGGTGGAATTATGTCTCATTTGTACTGCCTGGGAAATGGTGACTGAAAGCCCCTACTGCTGCAAAAGGTTGTGGCTGTGTGGTGCATCTCCCTGCCCTGATGTGTGGAGCTGATGCTGCCCACGTGGCTGTCCCAAGGGATGGCACTGCTTTGGGGAGGTCGGTGCCCAGTGTATCTTGGTTCCCACTCCTCTTTCTCCGTCCCGTCTCTGTCTGTTCTTCCCTCGACACTTCAGGCCACTTACTGACACCAAGGCATGGTCATGTTCTCGGCGTGTGCGTCTCCCCTTCCCTTTGGGAAGCAGCAGTGACAGGGAGCCGGGCTGGGGAGTGCTGCCCTCTCCTCCGAGCTCTTGACTTGCCATGTCTTGGAGTGAGATTGTTGGAGTATTTTTTGTTAATAATCTCTCTGTGCCTCAGTACCCCACTTGGGATTAAAAAAAAGGGGATGAACCCAGTTCTGGAAAGCAATTGGGGAGCTCTGCATGCAGTGTGGTGCTACGCTTTCCTGGGTGTTTCTATAGAACTGTCCACTAATGCTTTCATTCCCATTCAGCAGCAGCTACACCGGGAAGGTGAAAGTGATGCTTGAGTCTCTGCTAGGAAGTAGAGCCTTTCTCCTTAAAAAAATACCCAAAACAGGCAAGTGGGCAGCACTCATTCACCCCAGGGCTTTTCCTCCAGACTGCTGCACTCCTTGGGCCAGTACCCTGCGCCCAGCCCCGTGTGCCTCTGCTTGCAGCCCTGGGCTACCCTGACCTACCTCCCCGGGGACTGCACCGAGCCTAGGGCGGGGGAGGCAGCCGTGCGGTGGCTTCCTTGTTAAATGACTCATTAATTAATGGGTGGTGGGGGAGGTGTGCTGACAGTGTGATGTAGGGCTCTGGGCCAAGCTGTGGAACATGTGTCTGCAAATAAAACCGTGAGATCCAAGGCGGGCGGTGGTTGTCTCCTCCCTTCGCGCCTTCGTGCGGGCCGCGGGCAGGCGGGGCGCCCCCGCTCCCTGCCTCGGGTCTGCCCCGTGGCGGCCGGCGGCTTCGCCTAGCGACAAAGTTTGGACCTTCGCGGCCGCCGACTTGCTGGCGGGCTGGCGGCCGGCTCCACCCCTGCTCATCCGCTTTGTCCCACCAGCCAATCGCGGCGGCGACACGGCGCGCGCCAGCCAATCAGCGGGAAGGCGGGAGGAGAGCGGCCTGCGCGCGGGCGGTGGTGGCCATGAAGCGGCGGCGCCGAGCGTCCCCGGAGCCGGGCTGCCTGCGGGCCTGGACCGCCGAGAGCCGGGCCCTGGCCAACCGCTGGCGGGTGCGATAGGTCCCCTTCCCCCTCCCCGTTCCCTGAGCCCCGGGGGTTGCCCTTTCGGCGGCCGCGCTGCTCCATGCGCTGCCGGTTGCCGTGGAAACGCCGCCAGCCGGGGGCTAGGCCGCAGCCTGCCCGCCGCCCGCGGGGGAAGGGGGTGCGGCGGCCCGGGCCGGCGGGTGAGAGTTTCCCTTGCAGGCAGCGCGGCGCTCGGGGCCCGGCAGAGCCGCGCGGGAGGTGAGACTGCAGCGAAGGGCCTTGGGGGAGCTGGTCCTGAGGATGCAGAGTGAGTAGCGGCTCAGTAGCGGTTCCCGGGCACTGGTGTTTGCGGGGCTGCAGCTCCTGTATCCCAGTGCTGGAAACAAACTTCTGAAGGGAGGAGGGTGAAATGTTTCCAAGCTGAACTGGGCTGGGATTAAAGCCCAGCCCCAGCTTCTACATAATCTTGTAGGGGAATGTGGGCAGAGCTTTGGGGTTTCTGGAAAAGATGAGGCAACCTTTGTGCTGGGAAGCTGAAGAAGGAGCTCTCTGCCACAGCTGTGGTATAGAGGCCTGTTCCAAGAGAGACACACTTAGGGAGACACAGTGTGGGAAACCTGTGTAAAGGGGTAGATGTGTATTGGAAATAGATAGGCTATTGATGCTCTTTTGGGAGAGCTGAAAGGTCTGAGTCCTGGAGGACTGCAGCACCTGGATAGCTGGGAAGTGGATGTCTAAAGCAATGTCTGCACCTGGAGAGACGACACTCTAGCTGCCACTCTAGGTACTCCAGTTCCCAAACTTTTAAATCTTGCCACAGCAGTAAAAAAATAAAAAACTTGCCAGGAAACTTGTGTTGTCACAAAGCCAGGTGATGATACCTGAGCATGGATGGTTATTGGATTTTTCCTAGCCAGCTCAATTTCTTGTTGGGTTGGCTGTGATCACAGGGCTGCCGCCTGCCCTCCCTGCCCTGCCTCTGGAGCTTACCGTCCTCTACAACTCCCTGCTTTTTACTGGAGCATCTGACTCTACCATCGAAGGAGAAGCAGAAGGAATACGCCAGGGACTTCTCAGGGGTAAGGAAATTGTTCTCTGTACGGGGGCTCCTCAGGGTGAGGAGCCTCTTCTCTGTGCTTTGTGGATGTACAGTGACTGGTTGGAGGTGGGGGGGCTCCGAGCAGAGAAGTCTGGTCTTGCCAGGAAGGGCAGGAGGTGGCCAGGGATTATGTGCGAGCTGCCAGGCTGTCTGCCTGCCACTGCCTGCTGGGATATGCCAAAAGGTTTAAGGGAAATGAGGGTTTTCAAGGCATACGGTATAAAGTCATTAGCAATGTTTCAGTGACAGTAGAAAATTAGTGTTTTCTTTAATTATGGTGCACTGGCTTCAGAGAAAACTCACTGAAATATCAGAGGGAGATCTGCAGTGTTGGCACATGCTTGTCATGGAGGAAGTGACCTCAGGAGGACTTGGTAGAGTAGCTCTGAACCATGTGTTGTCTCCTGAGCATGCCACCATGCTCTGCTGTCTGAGAGCTTGGTTTCCATGCTGCTGAGGCCAGGAAAACCCTGTAACCCCATTCCTTCCCTTGCTACAAGGAACCTGTGGTTGCCTGAGGCTTTTTCTCCCTCTTGGGAGGATGTCTGTTACAGGGCACCAACCTGTCCTCTCACGGCTTGGTTTTTTGTTTGTTTGTTTATTTTCAGTTCTGGAGGCTTGTGGGGGCTGCGGGCAGGATCTTAGCACAGAGGAGCTGTGGCAGAAGGTGCTGCAGGAGGTAACTGTGGAGGAGCTGCAAGCACCTTTGCACCAACTGGGGGCCCTGCAAGCAGTGTGGTGGCTGGCAGCCAGCCGCCTGGGAAGCACCACCGGCCTCTTCCGGCTCCTGAGCCACACCGAGGTAACTGGGCATGGGTGGATGCTGTGCAGCTCCTGGTTTTCTGCACTGGAGTATCTGAATGGATATAAATACCCGCAGGGTTGGCTAAAGGAGGCAGAGCTGTCTAAAATACTGTGTTTGTCATAAACCCCATTCTGCAAAATGTTGCTTTGTCATTTGGAGACCTGAACCCATCGGCACTGCACAGTCAGCATGAGTGATCCTCTCCCTGGCATCCCAGTTTAGCCTAATGGCCTGGAGTGCGTTAATGGGACCTGGAATATCTCCAGCCTGCAGGGGACCCTGGACATCAAGGAGACTTTTGCAGGCTGGAAGGGCTGCAGGTGGACTTGTAGCCTCTGTAGGGAAGGGAGTAAGCTGCAAGCACTGGGATGCAGAGGAATCCTCCCTGCTGATTGTGAGGCTGCTGAGGGGTCCCACCTTTTTGAATGCCTTCCAACAGCACTTGAGTCTGCCTTGCCAGGTGACCCTCAAGGTGCACCTTGCTCTGAGGAGGGGAGGTGCTGCCCTGGGTCAAGCAGGAATCACTGCAGTGAGTGGGTTATAGCTGAAGTGAGTGGGCTGTAGGAGAGCACTCCCCAGCACAGAGAGCACTGTTGAAGGATTTGGTGAGACCTCTGTTTCTCTGTGCCCTGGGATTCCTGTTTCCCTTCAGCATTCTCTGCCCTCCCTCCTCTATATTCACAGGATGGGGGGAGACTTCTTTGCAGCAATGGGAAGAATGAACTCCTCTCCCTGCTCAAGGCATGGCGAGTACCTGCAGAGGAGGCCTCTCTGCCCCTTTTACAGAGCACCAGGGACTTGAAAGAGATCCTTTGCACTGCAGCAGCCTTCCTGCAAGGTTTGTGTGAAGGAGGTATTCATGCCAGAACAGCTTACTATTGGTCCCAGGACCCCTGCTCCCTGTCTTTATCTTGGTTTCTCTTCCCAAGTAAACTGGTCCGTAAGGTTTTCTGGGCTGTTCCTTTGGAAGACTGCCGGGCTGAGCCTCTGGGTCTCACTTTTGCTGTTGAGTATTCAGAGAGCTTTTCTGCTTTTTTTTCTTCAGCTAAGCCTTTCTCTGCACTATCACAGGGTTCATCCGCCTGTTTGTGCCTTTAGATAGGTGTCTGGGCCCTGCTGTGATCTTGCATAAAGTGGAAGGCTGGCAGGGATTTTCCTTTCATAGAATCATAGAATGGTTAGGGTTGAAAAGGACCTTAAAGATCATGAAGTTCCAACCCCTTTTCTTCTGTCCTTGTTGCAAGTGCATTGTTCCAGTCAAATTATGGTGTTGGGGGAGCCATGCAAAGCTGTTGTGCAGGACATGATTGATCTCATCGGACTGCTGTCTTCTGTGCCACTCACGGTTTTCCCTCGCTTCCTGTCTTGACAGCCTTGGCAGCTCCTGGGGCAGCCAGCGCTGTCAGGCTGATGTGGGGCCTTCCTGCAAGGAGGGAGGGCCAGGAGCTCCTGCCCACAGACTTCTCAAAAGCCTCTAGGGTGACAGTAGCACTTCCAGTCAGGAGGTGGCAGATGTGAGTCCGATGTAGGCATGTGACAGCAGCCTCAGAGGGAAACTTGAAATGAGGATTGAAAGAAAAGCAAATATAATTTGCAATAAATATTCATGAATTAATATCCCAAAGCATCCTGCTGGGTAATGGCCCAGATAGGCTGTAAAAAGACTTTCTGAGGTTCTGTGTGTGCTTCCCCATCCGCACTGCTGTCGTTGCACATGAATGCACAGGTGGAGCTGCCCAGTATCTACCTCGGCCCTTGTTCTGGGCTGAGGCAGGTATCTTGGTGTCTGAGCTTTGCATCTGCTATTATTTCTGCTGGACGTTTCCATCGAGTGGCTTGTTCTCTTGCAAGACCATCAAACTAAAGATAGCAGCTTGGCAACATCCTGCTGTGCATTGCTGTGTGCAGAGGGGATCGGGCAGGTCCCTCTTGCATTGGGCAAAAAAAGAGCACATACGCTTGTTGGGCACAAGGTGGGGTGGGAAGGGGGCTGCAGAGCTGAGGTGTTGGGTCTGTCCTAGGGCTGCAGGAGATGGAGGCTGGGAACTTCCCCACTGCCTTCTCCCTCCTCCAAGAGGCTGCAGGAGGATTCTGCTCCAAGAGGGTCCTGGCCCAGATCTACACGTGCCTTGGCTGCTGCACTGAGCAAATGGTAATGGCCATGCCTCTCCCCTGTCAGAGGGGACAGGGGAAACACAGCCTAGAGCAGGGTGGGGAACCTCAGGCTGATATCTGTGCTGCCTGTACATGGTCCTAGGCTGCTGCAGGAAGGTGAGGTCTTGAGCACAAGTTGCCTTTGTGGCCCCAGCCTCCTTGGAGAGGTGCAAAATCCAGGCAGGGATTTTGTCTGGGTGCAAAGGGTTGCTGCAGAGAAAGAAGCTCAAAAAACAGTTCAAGGAGGGCTGTATTTGGCTCAAGTGCTGCCCTTAGTGGAGATTGCTGGGGAAGCAGAGCAGGGATCTGGATCCCACTGAACAGCAAAGATGTCAGCAAGATGTCCTTGCAACATGCATCTCTTCCCATCTACCTAGGGCAAGCCCCAGACAGCCCTTCAGCACCTGAAACGGGCCCTCCAGGTAGACTTCCAGTGCCTTCCTGCCCTGTCTCACGTGGCAGCAGTGTACCACAAGCTGGGGGAAACAGATGCGGAACTGCAGGCCCTGGCTCTGCTCTATGAGGTTTGTCTGCTTCCTGTAGTTCTGGGTTGATTTTTGCCCAGCAGAGCCTGCACAGAGCTTCAAGCAGGCTCCTGCCTTCTAGGGGGCTGTTTGACCCTGGAGGGATCCCTAAAGTAGACTCCAGCAGTTGAGCCATACTGCTGCCTTCAGCAGTGAGCAGGGAGGAGCCCAGTGAGGTCTGAAATTCCTGCTCAGCACCTTGCATTTGGTTGGGGCAAGACCTTTGGGTCCTAGTTCATGTTCTTGGTTGCTTGAGAGAAGAGGTTACACTCATGTCAGAGAGCATCAGTCTCTCAATAAAGCAAGTGAAGAGGCCTTTAAAAGGCAGATTGTGCCCGTGAGGGGCTGTGCATTAGCCATAGCAACCTTGGTCTGACTGGGAGTAGCAGGTCACAGCAGCAGACACCAAGTTTGCTCTTCAGCTGTTTGAAATCCATAAGATGCAAACAGAACTGTGGAAAGATCTCTCTCATTACAAATGGACTAAGATGTGGTCTAACTAGGTCTGCAGCTGCAATGGGAGACTGTGTTCCAGGCAGCTCAGAACATCTTGAACTGAAAACACGAGGTGATCTTACAAATTGATGCCGTGTGGAGAGCACAATTCTGTCTGTCCCTGTGTGATTGTAGTTGCTGTTCCTGGAAGTGGCTGTGCTGTACTAAGTGAGAACAGCGGGGCTGTGCTTATGAAGTGCAATGCTTGAACTCGTCTGGGTGCATCCCTAGATGCCAGAAGTGGCAAGTCATTGCAGCTGCTCCAGACTTGGCCAGCGCTGTGTTGACCATATTTTCTGTTCCTGTTTCACAGGCTCTGGAAAAAAAACCTCCAGCAGCTGCTTCTGCTAGTCCACATTTCCTAATCCGAACAGAGCTCCTTGTCCACACACCAATACTATCTTCTCTCCTTCGCCATCGCCACCCCTCTGAAGTGAAGTACCTGCTGGCACAGCGGTGTCTCCAGGATGGGAGGTAACAGCACCTCTGGTCTGATCGCAACATGCTGCTTGCAGTTTTCTCTGTGCTCCTGGAAATTGTTCAGTTCAGTAATGCTGTTGTAGGTCTGCTCAAAGCATGGGTATCATGACCAGAGTGAGTATGGTGCAGGGAGAGCCTGTGGGCTGGCAATCCAGGTTCCATCTGGCTGCTGGCACTTCTTGGGGTCCCTGTGCTCCTTCCACCACATGTCCTGTCCCCATTGTAGGGTGGCTGATGCAGTGGAACATTACCTGGATCTTCTGGCTCTGCTTCAGGAGGGATTGCAGCAGCAGGTAGGTGTCCTGGTGAAGAGTTTTGGATCCCCATCCCAAGGCCTGGGCCCAGGCAACACCCCTGGACTCCAGGTTTCAGTGTCTAGTCTGAGAAGTGAAGGAAATTATTTTGGGACTGGCACCTCTGACCTGTGGCATGTCTGCCTTTGGATTCACACCAGAGTCTGCTGGCCTGGTTTTGGATGTCCTTCACTTCAAGAGTAGGGATTTGCCACCTTGACTCTGCTGACCTGTTGGTGCTTCACAGCTTCTGCCTCCTGTGACACGCTCCAGTGTCTTGGGAGTGGGTCTGAGCTTTGCTGAGCAGCAGCTCCAGCTTCCCAGTAAGCATGAGAAGCTTGGCTGGGCACTGTGCAGTTCTGCATCTGAGCACTGCCACTGCTTTTGCTCCCCAGGTGCCTCTAGATGGTAGCTCAGCTTTGCCCAGGATCCCTGAGGTGTTCCTGGAAGCAGCATCTGCCTTGGAGCAGGCTGGGAGGCATCACGATGCCATAACTGTGTGCGAGGAGGTCATCAGACGGACAACTGACCTGATCCCACGGATGTTACGAGTGGAGGAGAGGCTGGAGCAGCCGGAGTTCCCATCTCCAGGGGCAGGGCTGGTGGGTGGACTCCTGTCCCAGAAGGAGAGTCTGTGCTGCCTTGCCTGGAGAGCAGCTGGATACCTGCACCAGGGCTGGGTGTGGGCCACACTGGGCAAGAGCAAGGAGGCCATAACACAATTCAGCAGGTGAGGGAGCCTTGCTGGGAGAAAGGGCCTCCCCAGCTGGCAGCAATGGCTGGTTGGGGCCAGAGCAGGGCACAGTGCAGCACTGGGGCTGGCCTGACAACTTGCAGCTGATTTCCCAGCCTGGGCTAGTACTGAAGCTCTTTTGTCCTCCCACATGCAGGTGCCTCAGTGATCTCTTGCGAGTCCAGGTTTATGGATTTAGCATTGAACCGGCAGGTAGGATACTGCACAGCTGAGACATGTGCAGGGCCTGACTGGGTCGGGATCTGCATGCTTGGCAGTGGTGGGTAAAGGAGCAAGGCTCCAGGCCCAGTGTCACCTCTGGCAAGAGATGCTTGTCCCAGCATGCTGGAGCCTCTGAAGGGACTGGCTGGTTTGGCTGGAGCAGGGTTTGGCCTCAGCTCTGCCTCCTTCCCTGCTGTCTAGGTGACAGTTAAGTGGGTTGTGAACTGGGATGCTTTTCAAATCCAGATTTCAGGGAAGGGATCCGAGTTGTGCAGATGGACAGCCACAGGTCAAGCTGCTGCCAAGGTCACTGTTCACTACAGCCGTGTAATGTACCAAGCTCTTGGCATTCTTGGCTCTTGCCCTCTGCTGCCTCCTGGCCTCCTCCAGCCTGGCAGAGAGGCTGAGCTCTGCCACTGGCAGTTTGCGGAGCTGGAAGATGAGCAGCCCAAGTAAACGTTTGGCCTGTCCTGGCTGCTAACCTGGCTCAGCCTGCTGGGACAAGGGAGGGAATGTCTGGAGGATGCTGTCTCCAGGTGTGTGTGTCTTTCTGTGCCAGAGAATCTCCCAGAAATGGAGGTGCTCCAGAAGATCAGGTTGTTCTCCCTCATTGGGCGAGGGACACAATTCCTAGAGCTGGGGAAGCACAAAGAAGCCTTGTTGGATTTCCAGCACAGTTTGCAGATCTCACCAGGTAAGAGCCTTATTTTGGTGAGGAACAGAGAAGATTTCCACAAATTTGTCCTGGGCTGCTTTGCTGTCTTCAGGAGAAAGCGCTTACGCTTTAAACCATGTAGGGCTGCTGGCAATGTTACGTACTTGAGATGCTTCTCTGGGGCCTGGTGTTAAAAAGTCGATGGCATCTGGCGTTATCCCCATAGTTCAAACCCTATGTTTCCCATAGCAGAATCCCACGCATCAAAGCTGGAAAAAAAAAAATTATTCAGTGGTATGGCAGCAGGGTCAGCTCAAGATGTGTGCCTCTGGAGAAGGACGACCCTGAATAAAGAATTCTCTGGGCAATTAAACCCTTACAGACTATTCACCCACCCCTCGCGCAGTGGTTGGTCTAGTAGTAATATTTGGGTCTGGGGTCTTCTTGTTCCCCTTTGGAGCCCTTCAGTGTCTTTAGAAAGGTTATTTGTCTAATTGCAGCTCCCGTTGATGGTTGTAGCCTTGAAGCCTGTATCTTCTGATCTGTGCTTTGGCAGAGTGTGAGAAACTGAAAAAGTCCTAGACTAGATAAAAAGTTCCGGAATTAGGATAACCACCACTTAGTCAGTGTGTTATCTACATTATTCTCACACTAAAGATCCAAATCACAGCACACTGTACCTAAGTAGAAATTTACAGCTTGCAGTCTAAGGCTTCAGCAAATCTAGTTACTCATGCTAAGTAAGTAAAGCTAAGCAAACAGCATGCTAAATCATACAATATTATAACTAATTTATTCTATTTAAAACTTGCTTATTTAAGCCAAGCTATTAATCTCTCTTAACACTGGTTAGCTCACTGTCCTGGAGAAACAAACCAAAACTGTTGCCAGAGGAGCATACTGGAACCCTGCTCACTACCTGTGCCCTGACACAGCTTGGACATTTCTGTTCTTGGCCAAACCCCAGCCTGGTACAGCCAGCTTTCTCCCAGACAGGGTCTGCTTTCCCAGAACAGAGGAGCTGGAGTCTTGCTTCCTCCTAGGAAGTGACATGTCCATGCCTGTCAGCCCAGAGGCCGAGTACAGAGGTTTGTGAGGGGAGAGGGGAGCGAAGCAGGGAGCTGTAGCACAGCAAAGGCATGGCTAGTGCTGCTCCCAGGGCTGACTTCCCCTGTTCAGTGCTCCAGCTGTGCTGACATGCTGCAGAGGTGTCAGCTTCACCAGGATCTGCCAAACCTGCTGGTCCCAATCCTAACCGAGGCTCCCTCCCTTTGGGGGTAGACCTGCCTGCAAGGAAAACCCCCAAAGACGTCTAAACAGGGGTGTAGCTGGCTCTGCTGCAGGGCTGATGCCATCTGCCCCAGTGTTAATTAGAGCCTGTGACACAGCCATGATTGTCTCTTCCCAATTATACCACCTCGTCTCATGCTCATCTCCCTCATTCGTCTTCTAAGCTCCTTTTGTAACAGCCAGCAACCACAGCAGCACTGGGGACCTACTCCTCCCCTGCTAAGGGCTTAATCCTGCTTTGTTTCTTGCAGGTGACCCAGCTACTGCCTCCTACCTGGTGCAGGCCTTGTGGAAGCTGGACCGAAAGCAGGAGGCGGCTGCTTACTGGCAGAAGTTCTCCCAGATTCCTGCTGGGGAGGATAGGCAGCAGGAAGGGCAGGAAAGGTATGTAGAGGGATGGGTGGGATCTCAACTGGCCACACAAGAGAGCTCCAGCAGTGCAGCCTTTGAAGCTGTGTGGACAGTTTAGCTCAGCACTTGCTAGCCTGCACCTGCGGCTCAGAGGAGCCTGAGGAGCTTCCCCCCACATCTGATCTTGAGAGCCCACAGGCTGTGGCTCCGCAGGGACTGCCCAGGGCATGAAAAACCTGACATGGAGCCAAAGCCCAGTTCTGTGGTGGGAAATGGGAGGGCAGAGGCTGGGGGCTCTGTGCAGTGCCTGGGGAATGAAATTCCTAGTCAGACCGTGGTACAGGAATGCCATAGTCCTTGCTGCTGCAGCACTCCCTTCTCTTTCAGGCCCTTTCCCTTGTACCTGGTTTCGTGTCTGAAGCAGGCAACCTTCCCATACAGGGAATCTCTTGCCAGAAGCATACAGGACTACCTCGGGACCGCAAACCAGGACCCCTCGAACTAACTCCATTGGTCTCCCTATCCCCACCTGCTGAAATCTCCCCACACCAGGCTGTCACAAGGTCTTTAAGGACTCCTCCCCGACTCAGATAAAGCAGGATTCCCAAAGGTCTGAAATGGAACAGATCTCCTTTTCTAATAAAAGCTTCAGCTCCATTTAGTTTGTTTTACTACGAACTTTTTCCAGAACAGACCTTTGCAGTCGTGGCCTTGATGCTGCCTGGAGCGGCTGTGAGCCTGTGGGCTCTGCCCTGGTGTGGCGGGTTGGCCCTTGGCTGGGGGCCAAACCACTCACACCCGCTCACACAGTCCCTGCCCCCACCCAATGATAGGGGAGAGAATTAAAGAGGTAAATGGCAAAGAGGACTCGTGGGTTGAGATAAAGACAATTTAATGACTAAACTACAATAATATTGGAAATAATACTATATACAAATATGCAATGTGATACAC
>VZTO01020123.1:147838-163940 GCA_013400615.1 Syrrhaptes paradoxus
TTTCCCCCCTCCCTCTGTCTATGGAGAGAAGAGAGACCGAATGTATTTTGTCCTTGAGGGTATCCTAGCAATAACTATAAATGTTCTCTTCGTATCAGCTTTTCTCCTAAGCAGGAATCCAAAACATAGCTTCTTGCTAGCTATTTATGAAGAGAAGGGAGAAAAGGAAAAAAAAGTTAGCTCCCCTCTGCTTAACCCACTACACCTGGCTGCATGATCAGCAGCCGAGATACCCTCGCTCCTTTGGTGCGGGGCCAGCTCGCCAGGGAGCTGGTGGCAGAGCCGTACGCTCTCGTACAGCCACTAAGTGCATCACTCAGCTCCAGCGGCGTCTCTGGCCTTAAAGAAACACCACGCAGGTGGGGACACGGCGCTGTGAGTGCCCAAATACACCAGGAACGGGGCTTGGTGGGTGGTGGGCCGTCCAGTCCGGCCCTGCCGAAAACACACCAGGGACAAGAAAAACAGCCAAAACCAAGAGGAACTGGGGGAAAGGGATGCAAGTGGCTTTGGGGGGAGGGGAAGGGCCGGGTCTCCGCACACCCCTTCCCCGAGAAAAAAGAACCCCGTGGCAGGCGTACCCCGCTCCAGGCTCAGGGGGACCGTGCCCGGTCCCTCCTCGGCGTCGCTCCACCGTGCGGCCCCGCCGGCTGAGCCTCTGCGCGCTCGGTGTACCCGCGCTGCTCCCGAGTACCCGCCTCCCTCCGCCTCCTGATTGGCTTCAACCCTGCTGCTCGTTTCCCTTTCCTCGGGCGCTAGCCAATCGCGAGGCGAGACTCACCCGGATGGCCGTCGGGGTGGGACTTTCCTCCCGAATTTTCCCATTGGTGGATTTTTACCATTGGCTGCTCGGCTCGTGTTGCCCGGTAGAACAGCCGCGGCAGAGACAGCACTGCGATTGGGTGACGGGTGGTGCGCTTGGCTCTCGACGATTGGGAAGGGAAATGGAGAGGGGCGGGGCGGAGGAGGGAAAGCGCACTTTTCTCGTCTTCCTGACTCGCTCCCCTCCCATTGGCTGAGACGCTGGCCGGGCGAAATTTCCGATTGGTTAGCGCACGCTGTTGCTAGGCAGGTGAGGCAGCGTGGGGCGGAGCTCTCTCTTCCGATGAGTCGGCTCTGAGCTTCAGTCAGCGCGAAGCGCTCTGACCCACCACCACCGCTCAGCCTGCCCAGGACCCGCCGCCTGCCGCCGCCGCCAGCTCTGAGGAGCCGCTGCCGCCCGCCTCCCCTCGCCCCTTCCCCCTCAGCGCCATGGCCTCGGGATCCGAGTAAGTGGGGACGGCCCGCCGGCAGGCCGCGGCCTAGGCCCTGCCGCGGCGGCGCTGGGCCCGGCCCAGCCTGTCCCGCTTTACCTCGCCTCAGCGCGGCGCGGCGAGGCCTGGGCCGCGGCCGGCGGTGGGCCCGATCCCGTCCGCCGATCCCGCTGTGTCATGCAGGCCCTGAGGAGGCGGAGGCGGTGCTGGGAGGGGGATGGGCCGCTCCTCGCGCGCCGCTCCCCCCCTCCCCCTTCCCCTTCCCGGGCCGGGCCTCTCCGGGAAGTGTCGAGTCATGGGGGGGTGGGGGGCGAGGCCTGGCTAGGCCAGGCCGCCCGCTGGGCCTCTGCCATTCCCCCGCCCGGGGCACTGGGTCGCCTGCTTACTGCGCCCTGGCGCGGCCCGGGACGTCCCGCCTGGGCTAGGTCTCGGCCAGGGAGGGCTTTGTTTTACAGGCCCTGGAGCAGCTCCGAGGCGGCGAGGAGGGGAGCGGCATATCCCGGCCCCTTCCTCTCAGTGGCCTTCGGACTGGGGCTAGCAAGTGACTTGGCATTAGCAGAGGCAGACGTGTGGTGCCGGGCTGGCCCCTGTGGCAGCTGAGGCAATCGGCGAGGCGATGTTTTTTAGTCTCCGGTGTCTTGCCTCGCTCTGTTTTCAGTTCCAGGCTGAGGATCATCTTTCGTGCTCCTCAAAAAAGAGTTGAGTAATAGTGGTCTCTTGGCTCCTAGCCCACGTGTGCAAGCTACTTCTTGCACCTCAAGAGTAAAAATAGAAACTAAAATTTCCTAAACCCAAGAATACTTGAAGTGACTTTTTGGCATTGCCAGAGGCGCTTTTGGTCCCTTAAGCATCTGTTGTTTGTGTTCTCCTTTCTTTTGCAACTCCTGAAATTCAGACCTGCTTGGTCCTAGTGAGTCAGTTCCAGCAAGGTGTGCCAAAAATTTTGTGTCCATGCTAGAGCTTGTGATGGAAGTGGTGGTGTCAGAGGCATGTTTTGCAGCTGAGCAAGGTGAACAGTGTCTTTAAGAGGAATTTCTACTTTACAAAAGTTCTTCACACAGGAATCAACAGAAGGTACTCTGCAACTGGAAAACAGTTACTTTTTAGTTGCCATTTTTGGGTCAATGCTTCTAGCAGCCATCTTGCTGAACTGAGCCGTAGCATTGAGAGCTAAGAGAGTGTGGTTGCTGAAGATTCTCATTTTCATGTACCTACCTGTCTGAAACAGTGTTTGAGAACTTGGCATGTCGAGCCCAAGTATGAGCTCACCACTTGGTTGTCATGCTGTTCCAGTAAGTGGCCGCAGTCATCAGATACCTTATTTGTTTGCTTCAATGGATAAAGTGTTTTACGGATTTTGTTATTTTTTTTTAATACCAGTTCAGTGTGTAACATGGATGTTCAGAGTAGTTAGAAACTGCTGACAAGTTTTATCTTGGAAGTGCGTTCCGTTCATTAGGATACTAATAAAAAGGCACACCAGCATACAGAATGCATGACTGTTTTCACTTTCATTACTGCAGCTGGAATCAGTTTGAGTCAGTGCCTTTTCACTATATTTTTATCACAGACTTGCAGGAACAACTTATTTCCTTAGTTTAAGTGGCACTTTGGAGGTTGGCAGCTGTTTTGAGAAGAATCACTAATTGGTAATTGCTTTCTACTCTTGCTCTTCATACCATTCCCCATAATGCATAGCCTCTGGATGTCATCGCATGCTGAATGAGGGGAGCTCTGACACAAAGAAAAACAGCGAAGTGATGCAAGTTCTGAAAAGTCATCCCCCCCCATACAACTTTGCTGTGTCAAGTGGGGCTGTTGGACTGCTTTACTGGGAAAGAAAAGGGGGCAGAGGATGGGAACCAACAACCTGTTATTTTCAGCTTTACAGCTAGTACATACTTGCTTCAATTTTATTGATGTCTTGTGCTTTATATGCAAGTTTGGCCATTAGCTCTGCTTGGAATTGTGTCCTCACTTCTGGCTTCCGTCTAGGGGCATGCTTAATGCAGACTTTGAATTTCATTTTAGTTCCAAAACAGTTCTAAAGCTACATTTTGTGTTGAGTTTATGAGTCTGTGAAAAAAAGGAGTGAGAGGGAAAGTGTGTGAGGGAGCTGACAAAAGGTGTGAGTAGGGAAGATGATCTAGAGGAGTTGCACCAGGCTGTTTCTCATGAGAAGCTCATTGAGGACCTTTAAAAATTACCTAGGTTAGCTGTCTGCCCTACTCTTCGCTGAAGTTTACTGTCAGGCATGGGAAAGTTGGCAGAGAGCTGCAACCAATGCCTTAGGCTTTCCTTGGTATTTTCAGTCAGGCTCTCTGATACACAGATGTCAGCGATTGTCTGAGCATGGTTGAGGTGCACAGACATATTTTGTGCCGTCATCTCCGTTGCAGTGTGTGGAACCCCCAGGAGAGATGTGATGAGGGCAAATGGTGATGCTCCTGGAAGATAGGTAGTGCTTGTCTCTTGAAGTCCTTACCCTCATCTGTAGGAGAAAAAAACATCACTCTTCTGACATGTAATTTCATAACACCTTTG
Source organism: Syrrhaptes paradoxus (assembly GCA_013400615.1). Taxonomy (NCBI): domain Eukaryota; kingdom Metazoa; phylum Chordata; class Aves; order Pterocliformes; family Pteroclidae; genus Syrrhaptes; species Syrrhaptes paradoxus. The sequence goes on from VZTO01020123.1 coordinate 151,636, forward strand.
TTTCTTTGCAGAACTGTCAGGTCAGGTAACTGAAGCTGACCTTGCATATTTAGATACCTGCATGCCGTTTCTTGGAAACCTGTATTTCATTTTTAATGCCTCCAAGCTTTTTGATTGCTTTAAGTGCAGTAATGTATTGAGAATGTAAGTAATGCAGTAATGTATTGATCCAGCCCTCCCATCTTACTAAGGAAACCGTAGGTTCACTTCTTCAGTACTAAAACTTTTTTTCCTCACATTCAGCAGAGCTAAGTGGAGCTCTTGCTGTGCTCTTCAGCATTACTCTGTGGTGGCAGGTATCTGAACTTCCTTTCTGGATTATACAGCTTTTGGCTTATTGACTGTTTTTGGTCCAAAAGCTTCCACTTGCTGCCCAGTTCTTCTTCAATTTATTTTTATCTTGTGTCCCAGACTGGTTTTTAGGCTGCATGGCAGGCTTTGCATTCTGAGGGACAGACACTCAGTTTCAATGACTGTGTAGCCAAAGTCTGCCAGCAGTTTCTTATCAAAGGCTTTTGGATCCAGATCTCACATGCAGAGGGGTGTGAGTTACATTCGCACTTTGAACAGGCTAAATAGGAGTATTGTTTCTTTCTGGTGTCCCTTAGCTCAAGTTTTAAAATCTACCTGCTAAATTAATTTCCGGTATCCAGGAGCTAATGCTGAGGCAAGGTCCTTACAAGTAAGTTGTTGGTTTTATCCACTCTTTCAACCACAAGATCCTGTCTGACCGGACAACGTATTGGTTCAGTTTTCTTATTCTCTCTTGGTTTTTCCTGGAAATCCCAGACCTTTTAGAACTCTATCAAGACCACATTTTAGATTGAAGATGGAATTAATGAGCTTAATTAATGACCTTCTTTCAGGATGTATACAGTAGCCTTTCTTGAGTCTTTTTGGGTTCAGGGAATGAATCTGTAACATCTCACATGGTCATTGAACAGGTGGCTATCGATGTCCTACCTCTTGTACTCTTCAACGAAGCGAGGAAAACATGAATTTCTCTGTGCTGTCAGTCCAGGAAAGACACATTTTACAACTCCTCCTTTCGTTCATTTAAAATAATGTTGTTTCTCATTCCCAACATGTTTCCTATGCCACCAGGGCTTAGGTGAAGCTTGAAAACCTCTTGGAAACAATCTATCTGCCCCTATAGGCATGCTCTGTATTGTTCCCCCATTAAGTGTTAGAGAAAAGAGCCAATATTGCTTAGTCTGTTTTGGAAAGACCTCAATCTTGAGGTGCAGGGGCACCTCAGGTAGCATCATGCTGTGGGTATATCACCCCTCTCTGGTGTACTTTCAGAAATGCAGTGAGTGTGCCAAGTGACACACTGCTGCCACAGTCTACATTTGAGCTGTGTAGCTGCTTGCTCTGCCACTTCCACTCAAGGTTTGATTTTTTCTGGTTATTTTGTCCCTAGAAGAGGGAAATCGAGCCTAAGTGTACAGCCAACACCATTGTCCACAAAGCTTCCTCCTCATTGCCAGTGTTTGCAGCTTGCTGAGGTCAAAGGAAGAGTTTTCTTTTGTTTTTTTTTTTTTATTTTCTTTGTCAGAATCGAACCAAATTGTGCAAAGTGGTGGTCTGAGGTACAGCTTCCAAGAGCTGCTCAGGAATCAGTTGGTTTAAGTTCATATTTCTTTTACAGAATTAATTATTTGAATTATTGCTGTATTTTGAAGGAAATTACTTAATCTGCCCTTCTTCCGTTTCTTTGCTGTTTAATTTGCTTCATTTTGCCAAGGCAAGCAAATTATCTGTCATATTTCTTGTAGCGTAGTGGGCTAGAGGTGCAGCGACTCCTGTGAAGGTATTATGGAAAGGTGCTTATATCCTTAAAAGAAACCCCCATTTTTCATGAGCACTTGCATATTTCTACTGGCTTGCTAGGTTTAACTAATAGGCCTTGACAGGCTAAACTCTTACAACTCTTCCTGTCAGGGGAGCTGCAGCATTGTCCTTTAATTCCCCTATATATCTGGGATTTGACACCAAATAGACTTGAACTTTTGTTTTGGTAGCAGTGCTTACGTGTGATTTCAGATGAGTCTGACTAATTCTTTTAGGCAAAACATCTTACAGTCAGCAACATCTCACAGACCACTTCTTTTCATAGATAGCTTCATAACTATTTCCATTTGAGGCTAGTAAAGTGGTTGTATTTTCTGACAGAAAACATTGTACTTTGAACTCCTGCCACTGGTGCCTGGGAAGAATGTTCTCCTTTGTCTTACAAACAAGTATAATTTCTAGAAGACAAGACAACAAAGAAACTTGTAGAAAGGCTGAGGGAGCTGGGTCTCTTTAGCTTGGAAAAGAGGAGACTGAGGGGTGACCTAATTAATGTTTATAAATATGTGAAGGGTGAGTGTCAGGAGGATGGAGCCAGGCTCTTCTCTGTGACATCCAGTGGTAGGACAAGGGGCAATGGGTTCAAGCTGGAACATAGGAGGTTCCACTTGAATATGAGAAAGACCTTCTTTACAGTGAGGGTGACAGAGCACTGGAACAGGCTGCCCAGAGAGGTGGTGGAGTCTCCTTCTCTGGAGACGTTCAAAGCCCGCCTGGATGCGTTCCTGTGTGATCTGATCTAAGTGTTCCTGCTCCGGCAGGGGGATTGGACTAGATGATCTTTCGAGGTCCCTTCCAATCCCTAACATTCTGTGATTCTGTGAAAATGGAGATGAAAACGGGGGGGGGGAGGTGGCTGGAAAGAGGGGACCAGTATCACTTAGCCTCATAATTTTTGTTTTCTTTGGCAGTTCCAAAGCAGATGACTTATCAACTGCTATTCTAAAGCAGAAGAACAGGCCCAATCGGTTAATTGTTGATGAAGCCATCAATGAAGACAACAGTGTTGTGTCACTGTCCCAGGTGCGTCATCTGTAAAAGCAAAGCACTCAGTCTGGTAATTTGCAAGCTGTTGCTGTGTCTTAATTTAAATGTAACTTTGCAACATGAATCTACGTATTTGTGTCAGAAGCTGCAGCTCTTAGGAGCGAGGGAGGGTTGTTTTGTTTCCTAACACTCTTCTGTGATAAAATGTATTTTCATTCTCAACTTGCAGGATTCAGTTGATCTTGTGCCCTTAATCTGGCATCAGGATTAGCTCTCCACCAGTGTAGTGGGAGCCTCTGTCCTTGTGGATTTAGTACATCACTTCTGAGATGTAATTCTCCAAAGTCAAGTAACTGTCCTTCAAATGCCTGAGTTCTTGTTTTGTCAAAAACTTGTTCTAGTGCCATTACTGTTTACAGGCAAAAATGGACGAATTGCAACTGTTCAGAGGAGACACTGTTCTGCTAAAAGGAAAGAAGAGGAGAGAAGCAGTCTGCATTGTTCTGTCAGATGATACCTGCTCAGATGAGAAGATTCGCATGAATAGGGTTGTTCGCAACAACCTAAGGGTGCGTTTGGGTGACGTGATCAGGTGAGGACTCGTTGGCTAACTGTTGCATATCCCTAGGATGCCTAAGTAATTTGCGTGCTGGCTCTGAATTCACTGGGTCAGTAGCAGAGACAGGATTTGTAGGAGACATTCTTACGTCTTCCAGAGGAGATAAACAGAAATGTTTTCAAGTGTGTGGCTTACATCGTGGTCTCCATTTACTTCTGCATGTGTTTCTGTCTGTGTGCAGATTCATATTAATACTAAAAAATTATGCTAAAGAATCTTGAAGTCTCTTCAGGACCTTTATGAGCCCAGGCCCTGTCATTAAATGGAGTGGTTCAGTCATCCCACCGTTGTCTCAGTCATCTTGCAAATTTCAAATTTTTCACTATTTTTTCTTGTCTAAATTTTTAATGTCTATAGCGTTAACTGTGGAAGGCATTAAGCATCATTGTAATTGATCTCATAGTATCTGAGCTGCCACACAAACAGAAGTTAAAAATTGCTAAAAATGGTGACAAAAACGTGAAGCAGTCAAATAGCAAGATTAAAAGAATGTTTATATTCCTATTAAAAAAAAAACAAACTTTAAAATTAGGAATGCTTTAAAAGTATTGCAGGGATTTTGTTGTTCAATGCTTGCAGAAAGCATTGAAGTATATACATCTTGGCTGATGGGAGACAGGTTCCATTCTGTGGTGACTCCCATTCATGGAATGGGAAAAATGTATGAGCATTTCTTAAACATGAAAATGCTTCGCGCTTAAATATGGGAGGGCTGACAGCTCCTCCTCCTGGGCATCTTCCTACACTGGAATATCCTACATGTTCTGGGAAAATTTGAGCCTGGTTTCTGATACTAGACTTCCTAGGGTGGTATCTGGAATAATCTTTAAATGAGAAATGTGTTTTCTGAAAACTTTGTAGAGTGGAGAAATAAGACTGTTACACCCATCTCTCTACCACTAGAAAATGCAAGTTTTAAACATCACTGTAGTTGGAACAGAACAGTGCTTTTAAGCAGTCTGTGCATTTAAAATGAAGGTGAATCCTTACTTCAACCTGATGTGAGGTTACTGTTGAGTTGCTTCCAGTGTGACAGTTCAGCCTGTGCTCTCCCCTTCTCTGATGGGACTGTGTCCGTAGTGGTTCTCAGCCTTCCAAATGTGCTACCAGTTGTCTTGGTTTTGTTTCAAGGGTCAGAGAATTTTCACACCTCTTGCCCTCAAAGTTTTTCTTGCTGATTAACTGCTTATTGTATTACTTTCTGTGACCTGGTTTCTGCCAAAATCCAGATTCATGTGCTAATCATTTCCAGCTTGTGGTCTGTCAGCTGTTTTCCTTCTAGGGCAGTCTGTCTTTTCCGTTACCCTTTCTGCTATATCCTCTCTGTAAAGTACATGGTAAAATAATCTATTAAGGATCTCTAAAAAAGGTCGTATGTGAAAAGTCCCCTCAACACAAGAAGGACGTCGAGCTGTTGGAGTAGGTCCAGAAGAGGGTCACGAAGATGGTCAGAGGGCTGGAACACGTCCTGTACAAGGACAGGCTGAGAGAGTTGGGGTTGTTCAGCCTGGAAAAGAGAAGGCTCCAGGGGGATGTTATAGCGGCCTTCTAGTACCTAAAGGGGGCCTACAGGAGAGATGGGGAGGGACGTTTTACAAGGGCATGCAGCGACAGGACAAGGGATAATGGATTTAAATTGGAAGAAGGTAGATCTAGACTAGATATTAGGAAGAAATTCTTTACTGTGAGAGTGGTGAGGTACTGGAAGAGGTTGCCCAGAGAAGCTGTGGATGCCCCATCCCTGGAGGTGTTCAAGGCCAGGCTGGATGAGGCTTTGAGCAACATGGTCTAGTGGGAGGTGTCCCTGCCCGTGGCAGGGGGCTGGAACTAGATGAGCTCTAAGGACCTTTCCAATCCAAACCATTCTATGATGACTCTATGAAAAGTTGCATGCTCAGCTGCAGTCCTGCGTAAGGTTTTCTCATCTGGGAAAGCCAGTTTGAGCTTTTTGCTACAGCTTGATGCTCTGAGTGATAACTACAGTAGGCTGTTGTCCTACACTTCCAGATAATAACTGTAGTGTTTATTTTAAAAGGGGGAAGGGTCCTTGGGGCTTTAACCTAAATGTCAGCCTCAACAAAGTGGGACTGACAGACACGTGGATGCAAGCTGGTTACCCCTGGTTGGTACTGTGAGATCCTTTGCTCAGAATCAGGGTTGTCAGCGACAGAAGCCCTGGTCTCTGTGGTAAGTTACAGAGAAGAAGGACCAAAGAGCTTCCGCCAGTTCCCTTTCCCTTTCAGCTGGTTCAGTAGTGGGTTGTTGGTGAAACAAAAGTTAGCTCCTGACTCTCACAGGTACTTCTACTGCATTAGTAATGCGTGAATGTGCCTTGGGGATGGTGAGGGGGGCTACAGAAGAGCAGGGTGGTAGGAAGAAGGTATGAAACTCCCCAGTGGTCTTGGGTAGGGCTGAGGGGAGTGAAGGAAGATGTGTGTTGTGTAGACTAGCTCTTGATGGGTGGGATTCTTGCCATGTCAGCGTTAAAATGTTCTTATGCAGGTGGGAAGTCTCACCAGGGCTTTGGAGGGTAGGGTCCTTTCTGGCATTTGTGGCTTGTCCAGGATGATGTGACTATCTGGGGTTTTCTTCATTTGCAGCATCCAGCCTTGCCCAGATGTGAAATACGGCAAACGTATCCATGTGCTGCCAATTGATGACACTGTAGAAGGGATCACGGGGAATCTGTTTGAGGTCTACCTCAAGCCATACTTCCTTGAAGCATACCGACCCATCAGGAAAGGTAATAGTGCCTGTATTGAAGATGAAGTAAAGAGAATTTTTAGAAGCTTGCACAAGTCTCTGTGAAGCATTAGGCTGGCATCTGTAGAGTGAGATTTTGCTGGTCCTGATTTATTTTTTTTCCTGATATTCAGAAGAAAGGGCTATATCTGCTGCTGGCTGTCAGAACAGCTTGATAGCTGCCCTGCGTTTTTTTGCTACATGAGATGGGAGAGCATCAGAAGAGGCTCAGGTAGAACACAGAAAATCTCATTAAACAAAGTTGCTACCACTTGATGTAATTGGGGAGTTGCCTGCAGTCAATTGGTGGGATGTACCGCTGGTGCCCTGACTAAATTCACGTCTTCAAAATAATTTCATTAGCAACTGTCAGAGTGCTTAGGAAACCAAATGTGCTTTTAGATTTGTGCTAGTAGCACTTCCGATGAAACAAATAGGTCCTAATACAGTACAAGTTGAAGTTACCCAGCTTCTGTAGCCCATTTCAGCCAGGAGTCGTAGTGCAGTGTTATGTATTATTCTGTTTCTGGAGACAACCAGTTTTAACTAGTAACTTCTAGTTATACTAACTTCAAAATTAATTTTTATTAAGTTAGGGCTTTTTGTTTGTTTTAGAAATGTTAAATTGAAACTAAAGGGAAAAGTGCGATTCCTTGCCTTTGTGTTTTGTATTTAGGCACAGTATTCTTTTCTATTGTTTGCTGGTTTTGTTTGCTGTTTGTTACTGGATGAAATTTGAGAACTTTTAACTGCTACGGATCTAAACAGTACTCAGGTGGTTGCAATACATTCAGCTCTGGAGTTTAAAACACCGAACAGTGTTAAAAATGTCAGCAGTATATGCCTGCATAACCCACTTCTTTGTCCTCAGGGGCTTCTGGTAGTACAGGGGTTGACATTTTGCAGACATGGGTTGCAGCAGTCTGCTGAAACGTAGAGTTTTACAGGTGACATCTTCTTGGTGCGTGGAGGGATGCGTGCAGTGGAGTTCAAAGTTGTGGAGACAGATCCAAGCCCATACTGCATAGTGGCTCCAGACACGGTGATCCATTGTGAAGGAGAGCCCATCAAACGAGAGGTGAGCAGAATCCTGCCACACAGTTCTCCTACTGAATCCTCTCTGTCCAAAATCTGTTTCTGTGATAGTCCTTGAGAGCAGCAGTGTTTGCAGTTCCTATTTTGGCATTTAGTGTGTTGAATTTAATGTTTAGAAACTCTGGTTTCAGGAGATAAGCTGCTGCTGAAGGTACTCAGAGAAATGTGCTTCCAGTGTCCTTCCTCATATGCGGAGATAGCATCAGTGCATAGGTTTGTTGATGAGATGCTGTACTTTGGAAGTGGCTGGTTTTGCATCTACCTCCAGATATTTCATGCTGGACTTAGATGCATCTTTTAATTACAGAGTTCCTTTGATCCATAGGAAGGAGAGTTTACAAAGTTGCTGAATTTCATGCCACCTGAAAAGAAAGCAATTAGTGCTTTTTTCAGTGAGAAATTTGAAATCTCAAAGTGGTTGATTAAAAAAAAAAAAACAAATTCCCCAGTCCCTTAAGGTATCTAGCCTTGAGTGTCCCAGCTTTGAGACAGCCTGAGTGGCTTGTCTGTCAGATCTTGGTCACCGTATCATTATGGAGTAGGAAACCTCAGAGGAATGAGCTAAAGTGGTTATATACTTTGTAAAGTAAGTGCCTGCAAATCAGGTAGAGTGCTGATTTATAGTTACCTGCCTTCTGAAAAATTCATCTCTGTGTGACATGAGACTTGGGCTCAGTTTGGACTCTTCAGGACACAGCAGAGACACACAGGAGCAAGTTCAGCAAAGACCACCAAAATAATGAGGAGCTGGAGGTCAGGATGAATAAGGAGGGGCAGGAAGTATAGGTTGATGCAGCATGCAGAAGGGAAGGCAAAGGGGCAGGCTTACAGGCAACTGCTTGATGGGAAGGCATAGATGACCAGGCTCTTCTAAGAGTTGTGCCCAGGGAAAGGACTAGAGGCAGTGACCTAAGCTGAATCAAGGGAAATTCCCCATAAATACTAGGAAAAAAGTTTCCCCCAACCCTGGAGCAGGTCCCAGAGGTGGCAGGAATCTCCAAACCTGGAGACCTTCAGTGCTTGATAGGGGCCAAACCCTGAGTGACTTGCTTGAAGTAGTAGTTCGTATTTGTGAGACTTGGGCTTAGCCCCTCCGAGATTCCAGGCTGTGTTGTTTTATTATTTTAGTGTGGCCTAATGTTAAGATAACGAAGGCCAATAGAGATTTGTAGAGCTATACTGGAAGGTGATCACAGTTGTTCTTATCTGGGTGTCTGGATTTTAACATTCTCTGTTAATCTGAGTCAATCCCAAAAGAAAACACTACATGGGAGAACTGTTTGATAGCCAGGGAATGTCAAGCAGTGAGATATCACTTACAGTTTAAGTTTTGTACTGAGCTTTGTTGTCTATTGCTATCTTTGTTAGCCATGTCAGAGGGTCACAGAGCTTGTTTTGCACTAGAGTCTGTAGGGAGCCTGGCTGTCATCAAGAGGGTTTCCTTCAGTGAGGTCTGGGTACATGCAGGCAATTCCTTTTCTGTGTCTGGGAAGACAGAGCTAAGGAACACTTGTGGAAGGCACCGGGAAGACGTGAAAGTGAAAATCTCAAGACAACAAAGAAATGTCTCTGAGCAAAAATCTGCGTTCTGTAGGCTGGGAGGTGGTGTTGAGCTAATATTAAACATTTGAGTGAAAACAAATTTCCTTATGGATAGGATGAAGAGGAGTCTCTGAATGAAGTGGGCTATGATGACATTGGTGGCTGCCGGAAGCAGCTGGCTCAAATCAAAGAGATGGTGGAACTTCCTCTCCGACACCCAGCACTCTTCAAGGCCATAGGGGTGAAGGTAAGTCCCTGTGTATACCCAGTGGAATCGTGGGCTTGCCTTTGAAGATGACTCTTGGTTTCAGAGGTTTGTGAGGCATTGGGGAGGCAGGATTAAGTAATTTGGGGGGTGGGGGTTTAATGCTGATGTTAGGAAAGTATTTGTTTACATGTTCTGGACACACATTAAAGTACTGGCAACTTGTAAAGTAGAGTGATGCTTTGAATCAGTGCTGTCAGTTACTGGCAAAGTTTTCATTTGTGTGTCATGCAAAGTAATAAGGGTGTTGATAACAATGCTGGGATGGCAGCTGTCTCATAAGTTTCCATCACAGTTTTGAATGGCTTTACCAAATGCTTACAGTTTCCCTGTGAAGCTATTTAGGTGTTCAGATACTAGCTCACCACCTGAGTCCCTTGCTTTTGTCTTCAGCCTCCACGTGGGATCCTGCTGTATGGTCCTCCTGGCACTGGGAAAACACTGATTGCCCGAGCGGTGGCCAATGAAACGGGTGCTTTTTTCTTCCTGATCAATGGTAAGTTTTGTGGCTGCTTTGGCCCCCTGTGTGCTCATTTATCTATCTTATGGTAACAAATGGTGTTAATAGGGCTTGTAGAGCCACGTTGTCTTGCTTACATCCTTACCTCTTTCAAGCGTGCCTCTGGGAACATTTAGAGGCCATTCCTGTGGAAGCATCTGTAGTGGTACTTAACACTTGTAGCAGGGTGGTTGGAAGGCAACTGTGCAATGCAGAGACTTGGAATGAGGGCAGAGCTGGGAGTACTGGGATTATTGTAAGTGCAGGGTGCAGGACACTTGTTACTGTTGCTGCCGCTGTGTTAAAGAAGCTGGTCTGCTGTAGATTTCTCTTTACTCTCAAGTAGAGCACAAGACTTGTTTTGTTTCATGTAACATTAACTGGGAGGAACTTTCCTGAAAGCTATAATGAATACCTTGGGACTTAGCTACAAGTGACAGAACCTTCTGTTGATAACTCTCACCTGTACCAGTTGAGACAGTTACTGATTTATGTCCAGGAAGGACCAAATTCTGAATTTTCATTAATTTCTTTTTAATGTGTGTATAGCACAGCATAGCAGTGAGCAGCAGTAAGGAAGTGACTTGCTTTGTATCTCAAGATATCAATTGTAAGTGGGCTGGTTTTAACCATATGTCCTACTTGTCATATGCATCCTAAGTGTGTGGAAACTGTCACTGAATGCTAATGAGACAGCCGTTTCTTTAGACACTTGTACTTCTGTTGCATAATCATAGAATCATAGAGTGGTTTGGGTTGGAAAGGACCTTAAAGATTGAGTTCCAACCCTCGTGCCATGGGCAGGGACACCTCCCACCAGAGCAGGTTGCTCAAAGCCTCATCCAGCCTGGCCTTGAACACCTCCAGGGATGGGGCATCCACAGCTTCTCTGGGCAACCTCTTCCAGTGCCTCACCACCCTCACAGGAAAAAATTTATTCCTAAAAGCTGAAAAGAGGGTGGATTTAGTTTAGCTAACAACCGTTACCCCTTGTCCTGTCATTACACTCCCTGATACAGAGTGTTTCCCCATCTCTTCTGTAGGCCCACTTGAAGTACTAGAAGGCTGCTATTAGGTCTCCTCAGAGCCTTCTCTTCTCCAGGCTGAACAACCCCAACTCTCTCAGCCTGTCCTTGTGCAGGAGGTGCTCCAGCCCTCTGACCATCTTCATGGCCCTCCTCTGGACTCAGTCCGACGGGTCCGTGTCCTTCTTATGTTGGGCACCCCAAAGCTGAACACAGTACTCCAGGTGGGGTCTCATGAGAGTGGAGCAGAGGGGGAGAATCACCACCCTCAACCTGCTGCTAATGCTTCTTTTGATGCAGCCCAGGACACGGTTGGCTTTCTGGGCTGCAAGTGCACATCGCCAGGTCATGTTCAGCTTCTCATCAACCAGCACCCCCAAGTCCTTCTCCTCAGAGCCGCTCTCAATCAATTCTCCTCCCAGCCTGTATTTGTGCTTGGGATTGCCTCAATCCATGTGTAGGACCTTGCACTTGGCCTTGTTAAATTTCATGAGGTTTGGATTGGCCCACCTCTCAAGCCTGTCCAGGTCCCTCTGGATGGTATCCCTTCCCTCCAGCGTGTCCACCACACCACACAGCTTGGTGTCATCGGCAAATTTGCTGAGAGTGCACTCCATCCCACTGTCCGTGTCTCCAACAAAGATGTTAAACAACACCGGTCCTAATACCAACCCCTGCAAAATGCAAAATGCCACTTGTCACTGGTCTCCACTTGGACATAGAGCCATTGACCACAACTCGTTGAGTGCTACCATCCAGCCAGTTCCTTATCCAGTGAGTGGTCCTTCCATTGAATCCATGTCTTTCCAACTTAGAGACAAGAATGTCATGCGGGACAGTGTGAAAGGCTTTGCACAAGTCCAGTTAGATGATGTCAGTTGCCCTTCCCTTGTCCACCAGCGCTGAGGCCCTGTCATAGAAGGCCACCAAATCTGTCAGGCACGATTTCCCCTTGGTGAAGCCACGTTGGTTGCCACCAATCACCTCCTTGTTTTCCATGTGCCTTAGCATAGTTTCCAGGAGGATCTTCTCCATGATCTTGCCAGGCACAGAGGTGAGACCGCCTGGCCTGTAGTTCCCTGGGTCTTCTTTTTTACCCTTCTTGAAAATGTGGGTTATGTTTCCCCTTTTCCAGTCAGTGGGAACTTCACTAGACTGCCGCGACTTTTCAGATATGATGGCTAATGGCTTGACAGCTTAATCCACCAGTTCCCTCAGGACCCGTGAATGTATCTCATCAGGTTCCATGGACTTGTGCACCTTCAGTGAAGGTTCACAAGATGGTTCAGGTTCTTTAGATGGTCTCGAACCTGATCTCCTGCAGCTGGCAGTTCTTTCTTTTCCCAGTTGCTGCCTTTGCCTTCTGCAACTCAGGCGATGTGGTTTGGGCTCTTGTCAGTGAAGACTGAAGTAAAGAACTCATTATCTCAGCCTTCTCAATATCCTGGTTATCTAGGTCTCCTGCCTCCTTCCAGAGGGGCCCCACATTTTCCCTAGTCCTCCTTTTATCACTGATGTACCTGTAGAAGTTCTTGTTACCCTTAACATCCTTGGCCAGATTCAATTCTATCAGGGCTTTGGATTTCCTAACCTGATCTCTGGCTTCTTGGGACAGTTTCTCTCTATTCCTCCTGGGCTACCTGGGCTACCCTGTTTCCACCCTCTTTAGGCTTCCTT
>VZTO01020124.1:1205-32875 GCA_013400615.1 Syrrhaptes paradoxus
GGAGACCTTATCACTCTCTACAACTACCTGAAAGGATGTTGTAGTGAGGTGGGTGCTGGCCTTTTCTCTAAAGTAACAAGTGATAGGACAAGAGGAAACGGCCTCAAGTTGTGCCAGGGGAGGTTTAGGCTGGATATTAGAAAAAATTTCTTTACGAAAAGAGTGATCAGGCATTGTAACAGGCTGCCCAGGGAAGTGGTGGAGTCACCATCCCTGGAGGTGTTCAAGAAACATGTAGATGTGGTACTTAGGGACATGGTTTAGTGAGTTAGGTGGTGTGGGTTGGCAGCTGGACTTGATGATCCTTGAGGTCTTTTGGAACTTTAATGATTCTGTGATTCTACTAATGAGGTTATCAACCAGGTTACCCAACAAGGTCATGTACACCTTTTCTAAGTACAAAATTCACATGGTAATGTACAGCATACACGAATCACTAGAAAATGTTCTCCAAAATCCTTTCTAATGAATGGAACCATACAAATTACAAGAAACTGAAGAAGACTAACGGTGCTGAGGAGCATCCTCCTGGTAAATGAAGACTGAAGCTGCTTTCAGTCACTTCAGAAGGATTTACATATATAGATCTAGATTAAAATTCTGCTATTTCTAAGCAAGACAAAATAGTTTTGAAGTTATCCAAAGTCAGACAGTAAAGCTATGTTAAAGTTAGCCACAGTCTGGCACATTAGCAGAGCCTCATATATCATGGTCTTGGATCCTAGCTTACCCTTCAATTTTAACGCGCTTCCCGTGAGTCTTCTCTTCACGCTTATAGTTTTAGATCTTGGCTTTTCACATACTCTTTTATAAAATAAACATTTTAAAAATATCTCCTTTAAAAAAATACTCAGGTAAGTATTGTTATATATTTTACGTATAGTTAAAATTTTTTACCAGTATTGTAGAACTGGTAACAGCATAACTTTCAGGAAGTTATTGTTATAAAGGAAAAAAAAAATTAAAATAATGTGCAATAAAATAAAATTTTTCATTTCTTGGTCTCTCAACACTTAAACCTCCAGTACGTTTAATGGTTATTTTTTTAGTTCTTAGTATTTTCATATGCATAATGAATGAGTTGATAGTTTTCCACAATTTTCTTCTAAACCCTATCCACCCCCAAAGCTTTACTACAGCAAAAAAATACAAAAGTGCTGTTTTCCTCTGCAATACATTATAAACTCGAATTACATCAAGCCGTTACTTCTGAAATTACATTTATAATGAGGGTTCTGTATTATTGCGAACTGCAGCACCTAAACAGCTACAAGCAAGCAAAGCAAAACATTTAAACAACTAATCAAACTGGACAAATCAAGTCACAGACAAAGCCGTCCTCTAAATAATTCCTTATCTACAGAGAACAGAAAATAGCAGTTACAAATTGAAGAATGTATTTGTAACCAAACAAGGAGGACTCATCTACTTTAATGAGGAATGGTGGGAAGGCCAAAACATTGGAGGACTACCAGAAGCACTTGTTCACAACCTGAGATAGCCAATTTAGGTTTATCCTAACTACGAGTAGTTAATACACACTCAAATTAAGACCTAGGTACTACAGCAGCAAAGCATTTAATAAAATAAAAATAATGTACACATTTACCAAGAAACTGGAATACAGGTCTGGATATTACAATCAAACATCCAGATAATGTTTGTCACTTACAATGCTGAACTGAATCCAGAATCAAGCCTGGTTTCAAGTTACTGTGCAGATCAAAGTTTACCTCAGTGAAGTATCTAATTTAAAACTCTTATTCAGATCAGTTGCGCCTCTTTACACATCCATCAGACAGAAAAAAAGATTACAGGTCTAACAGTTGTATTTTCTGCAATATCATGTGCAAAAAGTAAAAAAGAAAAAATTCACAGCAGAAAAACAAAAAAGGGGGTGTGCGTGTGCGTGTGTGAAGCCTGTCTTGTTTTGAAATCTAATTCTGAAAGACTTTCTTCCTTTTAATGTGCCACTTAGTGATGAAAACACAGAATGACATGAATGCACCACCACAATTTGATCAGAAACTGACATTCTTCCTAGAAATTAATTTTAACAATTTTGAGATTTTCTTTTTTTTTTCATCCCGAAACCTATTTTAATACCACATTTCTCTCTCAAAATCAAATGATGGCACTGCTTCCCGTATGAATAAGTCTTTGTATTTCTACACTACTATCCACAAGAGGAATTCCCTATTATTATGAAACCTTCATTGTCACACCATTGAAAAAAAACCCCCACAAAAAAAACGTCACGACCTGTTTGCAATACTAAGTAAAGTGTACTTTTTATAGGATTACAGCATACAAGTAACCAATGTTATTTTAAGAATAACATTCTAAAATATTATTAACATATTTGATATTACAATTATAATTAAATTTAAGTGAATACAACTGAAAACATCTGAAAATGGTCAAGATATCCTATTTCATTATTCAATGTCATTACAACTCACCTTTCAGAAAACACAGAAGAAACCTGAAGCACTGTGCACTGGAGATCTGTGTAGAGGTTTTTTAGGAAAAAAGTCTATTTCTATTTTCAAATCCAAGTTTTAGATTTATTTTTTTTTTAATAATACATTATCTGTACCCAGAAGAAGGGCTTGAGGTTGAAGCACTCTGCAGAGACTGAAGACATGGGTTGAACTTTCTAATTTAGATGCCTTGGGAAAACCTTCCCTCTGTATCTCACATGTACGACTGTAAAATAACATTTTTCTATACCAAAAACTTATTACAGGTATTGTCAGTGTTCCGAGATCTCTCAACTACTCACAGACACATTTCTCTGTCAAGGAACTGCAATAATGCATCGTAACCTTCGGGTTACTGCAGCATGTTTCCATTCCCACACCTACATCAGAACTGCATCAGTGCACACTGCCCAAAGTATTCCTAGGAAAAGCCATGATGAAAAAAGAACATGCAGATAGACTCTTGTTGTTAAGAAAATAGGCTATATAAAATTGAAAGGAAAATCCACCTGGGAAAGGCATGGGGAAAAAAAACATAGCAGAGCCTTTTTCAAAGAGAAAAAAATAAAATCACACATGCAGAACATTTATTTATAAGGTATCAGTCTTGGGAACCAACTGAATTCACTTGCTGGTCAGTTCAGTATAAAAACAAACATCAGTGTCTCATAGCAACTGAGTGAATGAACAATTAGGTCCCAAAATAAAGCTTTAACACGTGAAAATAAGTTTGAGAGCACATTCCAAACAACTCTGCTTCCAGCATGATGCATACTAAAACATAGGTCTATCCTGAGCTAGAAATACACTCTCACTTACGGTGGGTACAAACTTATCGATGCAACCTGTGATGCACACAGGCAAAACTGTCAGAGGGACTCACTGATCCCAAAAGACGTAAATTGTAAGAGTTGTATTAGTGTAATGATATCAATGCTGTTTCGGATGATGAAGGGGTTGGTACTAGGTAAGAAAATACACAGTAGCAACTGCAGCTTTCACAAATGCAGATGAGACAGCTACTGTCTGACCTGGGAGTAAATCCATATTTTTAAAGAAAACCCAGCTAACTCACTTCTAGAGTATTTTCAAAGATGCAGCCAAAGACTAGTCAAAGTTTATCTGTGCTGATGAAAACCTTATTACTTATTAAACAAAAGACAGCAAACTGTTTAAGCATTTTCAGCTCCAAAAGCTGTATGTATCCTCACAGCGTGACTACACAGATAATACAGAAACAGCTATTTTCATGACTAAAAATCCAAAGAAACTTTTATGAAGTCATGTCTCCTCCTCCAAGAGATGGTATCTTTAGTAATACATGCTTTTTCCTATATAGCTGTGTATTTTGTATTTTTTTTAAAAGCTTCTATATAAAATAAGGCATCGAACTGGAATATAAAACTATGACTTGTTAGCATTAAAGTTTTGAGGTAAAATCAATCTGCCCCATATACGTACCTCTGATTCTTTATCACTTAAAGATCCCAAGCTTCCGAAACTGTGATTTGAACTTTCGTTATTTGTTGAGGCCTACCGAGAGAAATAAAATACTCAACATTATATACAGATTTATAAAACAGCTAATCCGCTATTATCACTCACAGTTATAACAAATTTCATGCTTGCAAGGAAAAACTGATTAACTGTGGACCACTTGTGATTTGCAAGAGGGATAAGAAGTTTGATAGGTGGATGCTTTGACAGGGCACAGTAAATTCTGTATTTTGATTGCTTTTAAGCAAAGTAAAACCCTCGAACATTCAAAAACATTTCAATCTTATTTCGGAATAGCAAAACTTTAAATGAAAAACACTACCAAATGATTCCACAGAATAGGCTTAAAAAGCCAATATTACTGAAAGTGCTGGAGACTACTAAATATTTTAGTTTTTTGAAGAAAAAGAGGGTTTAATTTTCTCCGAGACAGATACTAGACGATTGCAGAGATAATTTTTAAAAATCCATTCAACGACAGAAAATTATAACCTATTGACAATATTATTCTACATTCTTAAAACAAGCCATTTCCCCCAAAGTAACAAATTTAGACTACTGAGGGAAAAAAAGATAAAAACAATGGAATAGTTTCAAGTTACAGTATTTATTTCTAAATTTTCTAAGGCTGATTTATTCAGAGATCTTTTGAACACAGAATGGCAACAAGGATATTTTATTGAAAGAATCTATTCCACATCCACATAACAAAAAATGCAAACATCAGCTGAGCTTCTTTTTATTAAAAGAAAAAAAAAAAATCTTATACTGCTGGATTATTCTCCTCCATATGGGAAGGCAGAACTTTGAAGTGAAGCAACAACTAGTTCCAAGGAAAATACTCAGCTTGCTTCAAATCATTAGATTTCAGCACTGCAAACTGATGCAGGACAATACTGATCTATGACATCTTCTGAATAACTAGACCATCTCTGAATTAAAATTGCTGGAGAAATGCTACGTAAAACCACATAATTTCCATGTGTGTTCACCCTGCAGGCAGTCTCTAGTGTAGAAATGCCTATACGTAGTTCTTGCAATGTCTCAGTACCTGGTCGTCAGGGTCAGCTAAAACAATAATCTCAGTAACCTGTATTTTTATTTCCACCCTCGCTTACTGAAAAAGCTTGAAGATTATGGGCTTCCCCCCCCGCCAACAATTCCAATACACTTCAGCAAAACAGTAGATAAAGGTAGGCTTTCAAAATACTAGTCCAAATAAGTACGAGTCCATATCCATTTAATTACTAGAAGAATAATGACACAGAATGTTTAAAAAAACCCCAACCAACCAACAACCCAAAAGAATACGTGCAGCTGCAGCCTCTGTACTGTCTTGCTAAGTTAGGAAAATGAGAATTTGGTACATATGGATTTGGATATGTATGAGAAGAGGAATTTTTCTCATTTTTGTCTTCAAAGTCAAAGCAAACCAATAGAGATCATATTTACACATCACATTTTCCTAGTTACCTCTGCACATCAGATCCAAAAAATTTTTTATCAGCTTTTTAAATAAAAAAAAAATCAGATAAGACTCTCTCAACATGCCCCACCAAGACTAAAGACTATATTAGAAAAATAAAAAGTATATTCCAAATGAAGCCCAGATCAGTTACTACACTTCATGTTACGTTACCTGCTTGAATACACTGAATAATCAAAAATAAAAAAAATACACACAAAACTAATATAATTGCCATTTTATTGATGGTGGGATAAATCACAGGACTAGATATTGGTGCTCCCCTCCATCTCCCTGCCTCCCAAAACCAAAGAAAAAGTAAGTAGGAAAAAGAAGAGATATTGCACTGTATACTGAAGATCATTTGTGGAATATAATAATAGTGAAAGGTAAGAAAAACAGTGTCTTAGGTGAGATTTGCATCAATCAGAAGACAGTGGTAGTAGTGTCTTCTGCAAACAATTACCAAAGCATTTGGTAGTACTAAAAAACCCCACTTTGTTCAGCTATCTATTTGGAAACCAACTGGATGAGATACAAATACTCCACTTAAATACTGGGAAAAACTTCCATCTCTGATCACATGTGCACTAGAATAAAACCTGTATAAGTCCATTCTTCAGTGTTTTTAAGAACAATACAATGCCCATGTCAGAGGTAGGTTCAAGATAAACAATCCTATCTCAAAGCAAAATAACAGACTAACAAGGATTTTCCTGAGAGCCTCTTCCAACCTAGTGCTTTTGCAAGTAAATCACATGGGCAATACATAAGTGAGACAGCGTGAGATAAATTAGTATTTCAAAGATGGTAGAGCTGGATGAATGCTCTTAGAACTTACTTTAGCTCCAACACTGCAACTTCCAGTACTCCCAGTGCTGCCACTTACTACTCCTGTAAATCTTGCTTCTAACAATTCTTGTCTTCTTGGGTCCAGGCTATGAAGCTCATCCATTGCTCCTAAAAAGGATAAATCAGTTAATTATATTCCCTAATATTTGCAGTGGAATATTTTACAAACAAGTCAAGGATTTATACACTTAACTTGACAATGATCTGTTACCTAATAATAACAAACGCACCCAATGAATTCCAGAAATCTGGGGGAAAGTTCTGTGTATCCTGGGAGCCTCATCAGGTTTGGTGAAAACTAGAACCTGCAAGAGGCATGTGAGCGACATGGAGTCCACAGCATGCAATACGCCAAACAAGTAATTATTTATAGATTAAAAATTAGCGGACAGAAGCAAAATGCTTTCCAGCATAAGATCTCCCAATCCTGCAATCCCCATTGTTTTCCATATTATTTAGATTGTTTAGGCTATCAACATCCAAGACAAACAAGAAAGAATCATACAAAAAAAAGGAAAATCAGAGGGCAGACCACAGTCCCCAACATGTGCAAGGGAACGCAGGGTTATATGGAGGTTCAAAGGGCAGAGAAGCAAGGAACAGGATCAGCAGTACGAAAGGAGCCAACAGTAACAGAGACCCTTGCACAGGTGGTGCCTCCAACAGAGCCCTGCGGAACGGGGTAAAGCAGTGCCGCTGGCATCGGCAGGGACAGTAAGGTGGAAGGAAAGGGAGGAACTAAAGGAGCTTCTGATGAGCTCAGCCTACATGAGTAGGCTGCAACATGATGTGCAGCTTTCTAATTTGTATTTAAATCACTTACGGCTGTTTAATGAGTCTGAAAGATGATCTAGACAAACAGTCTTCCGTTTTTACACAAACTGCATTCTTTGTTTTTATCTTTTCAACTACTTGAACATTCACTTTATCTTCAACTGGAAACATTTCAGCTACTTTATTTTAAATAAGATATTTGATGCCAAAGTCTTTACACGCTCTTTTAATAGCATATCCCTCAAGTACCATATAAAGTGATATTATCTCATTTTTTTCAACTAAGACACAACTTATCATGTTTGTGCTTTTCAGTCCCACAGGACAACGCAGCAGTTCAGAAAGGACTGCAAGTAATAACCATGTATATTCAAATAGTGCTATAAAAAAAGCTTTTGGAACTCCCTTTTCATGAGAACTACAGTTTGCAACGTTTAAGTGCTCCTATTAACTTCTACCCATCAGCTAAGCATCGTGACAACCAAGGCATCAGTGTAGCTTTCCTCACCATTAATAAGACATGAAGCACTTTCTTACACAACTCTCTGGTATCTCACAGACCCTTAACATTCAAGAACTAGACAGAACTTTCTATACTAAAAAAAATGGCCACTTGAAGTTGCCCTTGTTCCCGTAGGAAGACAACTGACAGCAAGTGTGGTGCCAGTGCTCCTGTACCACAGAGCCTGGCAGCCAGACCTCCTCTGATGGAAGAAAACCACAGAAGGGACTGGTTTACTATGTGCATGCGCAGTGCAGAACAACCAGGAATCCTCTTTAAACTCTTGCTTCCTAAAATGTGCTTGTGTACTGCTTCCAAGAATTTCAAAACCAACTGTACACTTCACATATGCCCAAAAAATATTTCTTACATTTACACACTGTGCAACAAGCCTTTTTTTATTTAAAAAAAAAAAAGGTGTACAGCATACCTTTCCTAGTATGCATGTAACCTATACCTTAATGGGAAAGCATTGCTCTGAAAAAGCATAAGAAACTAATCACACCAGATTTGTCAGGTGAGTTTAAATGGTTACTGTTCTGATTAATAACAGTAGAAGTGTTTAAGTGTATGCCACTCCGAAATAACCAATTGCAGTTTACCAAAGTAACTCATTTAGTAAAGCAGGACCAGCAATATTTTGATTTACTAGCCTACCTGATAGTCACTGCCCACAAAAATTCAGAGCTCGTTTAATATTGTTTATTTTATTAAATACAGGAAAGGGATACTCACTGTGGATAGCTATGGCTCATTCAAAGTGCTGCAGGGTAAAACTGCTACTGCAGGTCACCAAACAGATCAGCACCCCTGGGTTGCCTTACCAGACAGAATAGTACCAGGTAGAGGGCTAGTCCACAGCACAGATAAAATACAATCCTTCAGGTTTTTTTCTGCTCAGATTTTAGAGCGTACATACACTAATGAACACACTGTATTCTCTTCCTGATGTCTGCTGGAGTGGTTATTTGTTGTTATGTTTGGGTTTTTTGTTTTTATCTAGTTTTTGTTATTGTTGTTAAATATTCAGGACGAAAACCCAACACACATTCTGCCATTCTTATGATCGTTAAGGACAAGACAGAAAAGCTCGATTCAAAAGTCCTTTCAAAACAGAGCAAATCCTAGAAAGATCGATTAAACTGCCTTCCTCATTCATCCTGTAATCTAAAATAAACCATTCATTCTTAGACACACAGCAGTTTTTTCAGGAACACACAGTTCTGTACTATCCTTCAGTTTTCATGAGCACATATTACCTACTTTTAAAGCTACCATAAGCTTTAAGGCACCTCATGTAAGGAACAAAAAAAATATAATTTTTTAAACACCAGACTTCATAAATTCTCCTGCTCACAGAACACCTTGCTGCCCACAAGACTGACATAACTCATAGTTTTGAAAAAACACCCAGACTTCTTACTTGAACTAAATTCATTCTACCCCTGAAAGCCAACTCACTAACTCAAAGGACATGTAAACATAGAATCACAGAATGGTTTGGGTTGGAAAGGACCTTAAAGATCATCAAGTTCCAATCCCCCTGCCATGGGCAGGGACACCCTCCACTAGCCCAGGTTGCTCAAAGCCTCATCCAGCCTGG
Organism: Syrrhaptes paradoxus; assembly: GCA_013400615.1. Taxonomy (NCBI): domain Eukaryota; kingdom Metazoa; phylum Chordata; class Aves; order Pterocliformes; family Pteroclidae; genus Syrrhaptes; species Syrrhaptes paradoxus. The sequence goes on from VZTO01020124.1 coordinate 10,382, forward strand.
CCTTGAACCCCTCCAGGGATGGGGCATCAACAGCTGCTCTGGGCAACCTGTTCCAGTGTCTCACCAGCTTCACAGTAAAGAACTTCCTAATATCTGATCTAAATCTACCCTCTTTCAGCTTAAAACCACTACCCTCCTCCTATCACTACACTCCCTGATCATGAGTATCTCCCCATCTCTCCTGTAGGCCCTCTTTAAGTACTGGAAGGATGCTCTAAGGTCTCCCTGGAGCCTTCTCTTCTCCATGCTGAACAACACCAACTGTCTCAGCCCTTCCTCACACGCAAAGTGCTCCAGCCCTCTGATCATTTTTGTGGCTCTCCTCTGGACCTGCTCCAACAGGTCCATGTCTTTCCTGTGCTGAGGACTCCAGAGCATAGGAGCTCCAGGTAGGGTCTCACAAGAGCAGAGTAGAGGGGCAGAATCACCTCCCTCGACCGGCTGGTCACACTTCATCTGATGCAGCCCAGGACACAGCTGGCTTTCTGGGCTGCAAGCGCACACTGCTAGGCCTTGTAAAGCTTCTCACCAACCAGCATTCCCCAAAGTCCTTCTCTTCAGGGCTGCTCTCAAACCATTCTCCTCCCAGGCGGTGTTTGCACTTGGGATTGCCCCGACCCATGTGCAAGACCTTGCATTTGGCCTTGTTGAACTTCATGAGGTTTGCACAGACCCACCTCTCCAGCCTGTCCCTCTGGATGACATCCCTTCCCTCCAATGTGTCAACCACATCACCTACCTTGGCCTTGTTGGCAATCCCACTGTCCATGTCTCCAACGTGGTGACACCACCGGTCCCAATACCAACACCTGTGGAATGCCACTCATCATCAGTCTCCGCTTGGACACTGGGCCACTGATCGCAACTCTTTGAGTATGACCATCCAGCCGATTTCTGAGCGGTCCATCTGTCAAATCCATGTCCCTCCAATTCAGAGACAAGGATGTCATGCAGGACAGTGTTAAATGCTGGAATTTTTGAATGCTTTGTCTACTAATTTTTTTTAAAAAGTTACCAACACTACCTAGCTCTTGTATTTTTTGGGAGTGGTGGCATCTTCCACATTAATTTATCTTTCAGAACCATATACAGCCTCTTCTCTAAAAACTAATATAAAACATACAGATTTCTTATCCTGACAAGTACACTTTTTGCAAGAACTCTCCTGTAAAGAATTCCAAACTCCTCTGAGAATTTGTTAAGCAATAGGTTATGTCAAAAGTCAAAGTTATAAATTCAGAGAAGCAATTTATAAGCTTTTTCATGGCATTTGGTATAATCAATTATACCCTATTCTACCTTAGCAAAACAGAGATCCAAGGAATCAGGGGATTCTTCATGGTAGTTTGAATTTTTCAGAACTGGTGATCAGGAAACAATAAAGTGCAATCACACCTGTACCCCAAGGCTTCACACCTCCAAATATACAAATACTTCCAGAAGATCCAGTTATTTAACAAAATAATTGGTCATACCTCAGTAAATTGACATTTTATGAGAAAAAGTTTAGCAGAGCGCTGCAACTACAAGTCTTTTACCTCCTAAAACTCAGTCTTTTGGGATACACATATACTACAATCTCTATCTTGAACACTGCTGGACTACAGAGCAGTACTGCGAGCCAAACACAAAGGCTTAACAGATCAGACATATTTTTATTTTCCACTAAATATGGAATCAAGCTCCAACACTCAATCTTTATCTTCGACTCTCTTAATACTCTGAATGGACTCTTGTTATCTGGAATTTAATTACAGCTTGGAGACGAAGAAAGATCAACAGCTTCACACATTATCTTCACTGTAGAAAGCCGACAAAGTTCATTATGCAGATGACAGACTCATCTTAGAACAACCCTCCAGATCAGATTTAGGGCCCCTTCTCCTGAATTCAAGGCCAGCATAAACGACCTTTCACTCAAGTGAAAGGCATACTGGTTTAGTCTGGTTTCTTTAACAGATTTATATGCATATACCTTCTAATGACAGAGCAAAATGCTTCAACACAGAGACCTATCTATTGAAGAGAAGACGACAGTTCAATGACAGCCTGAACGTAAATTGAATTTCCTGATGTGCTCCTAGTAGGTACTCGGATTTTATGGTAACACACATGCTATGAGAATTACGACCAACATATTTTTAGGAACACTTCACATTAACACGGCTAATATTACCACTGTAGTCTCTCCACTGACAGCAGCATCCTTCAGATCCGTAAATCTTAATAATATCCAGCTAAAAGGATGAGGGGTGGGAAAAGGAGGGGGGAAAAAAAAAGGCACACATTTCAAATGGAAATAAAAGCAGCTTGGGAAGCAGCTCTATTTGTTTTGTTTTGTATTTTTAATCAAAATTCCTTTCAAAGTATCAAACAATCTTTAAAGTTATGAACACTAGACTTCAAGCATGGTAACCATTCCAAGTATAGAAACCACTGTTTAACAGCATTGTGATGCAAACCCTAAAGTCCTTAAGTAACTGTTTATTTCAATTTGGAATATCCTAAATATGCATTTATCCCATTATGCTGATGCTCTAATAATTTCACTTTATAACAATGGAGTATGACAGCTCTTATCATTTTAGAATACACGTGTACCAGCAGATAAAAGGAAAGCTTTAAAATATCAAATGCAAAACAGATTACAGAAAATTACTAAAAACAGAGATTTTAAAATCCTTAAGCAGTCTCCTAAAAAAAAAAAACCTCACACAACTAGTTTTCTTCTTTCACCAACATTAAGATGCACCTTGTCCCTGCATCCATGTGTATTTCCTTTTAACTAACTTTCTCCAGGGAAACAAGGTAAGGAAGCTAACATTTCTGCCTCCAAGATATGTGGTAACAAACTATTTTGTAGTTAGGCAATCGCTAGCAAGTCATCGTCACGTTGATCAAGGTCTCTTTCTATTAACAGTAAAACTTTATTTATTATAGCTTATACCTTATATATGTTTCAGTACCTTATAAAGCCAATGGGGAATAAAGCAATCCGGAACAAGCTGTCAGTGAAGGCACAATACAGAGCTCTAAAACAGAAGTCTAATCAAATGAAAAACTATGACAAATCAAAAATACAGTAAGAAATCTAACTGTATGGAGTAAATGCAAATATCTTGATTTTTAAATCAGAAAAAAATGACACCTATTCCATTTAAAATAGAACATCTGGGCTGTGAGATTGAAAAATTAATAAAAGAAAAACTCACAAAGTTGACCTGTGATACTAAACCGTCCACAGCATGTTTTGGAAAATCACAGAAAACAGAATTGGAAACAGCCTTGAAAATTACTAATGTGCTAAGAAAGCAAGTTGAGATGCTAGTATGATGGCATAAAGCCAGGCAGCAGTAATTTCATAAGAGTTCAATTACAAGATAACAGCAAAAACACAGCCCAGCCTTTACAGAAGGCTTTGAAGTGCATCACCATCCAACAGTAACCACAATCCTGAGGTCAGAGTCATTCAGCACTGCGGCTTCAGTAGTCAAGAAGGTCCTCTTCAACCTACATCAGCAGTCAACACGGCAGGCAGTAACATACTTTGTTTAAGCAAAACAAACAAACAAACAAAAATCACAAGACCATATATGCCTTCTAACATTACCTACATAACCAAAGCCTAGAGGACAACATTTACCAAGGCCCCAGCTCTTCCAAAATACTTAACAGAAGAAGAATAAACAGTCACAGATAACCCATGACAAAGTTTAACCTGGAAATTTAGAAATGCTTATAATCACTGGCTTTCCAATGAAGAGGATTAACTTCTTTGACAGAGGACTATGTAGCTACTATAACCTCCAAACAACAGGTGACGTGAAAAAGTTCAGGGTACTACATTCCAGCTGAAAACCTTCACCGTAGCTGAAGTCAAACAGCAGCCATAGGTGCAACAGAAAATAGGAAAAATACACCCTGATGTTCAAGATCTTTTCAAACAGCTAGTTTCACTTAAGGGATAAGAAATTCCTTATGAGTGAGAGACATATCTAAGCCCCGGCTCAGGAAAGAACAGAACCCATTTAATTAACTAAGAGCCATTTTAAATGTACAGTGAAAATGCGACATTTCTCATCTGACAAATCTGAGCCAGTAGCACAGAAGCACGCAGCACAGAAAAAGAAATACAAAACCAGTATTTCTTACTGAAGTTATCTTGGCCTTAAAAAGCACAACTATGGTAAATTTAACAAATTATAAGAAAATATATCTTCCCTATAAACATCAGAAGACAACAGTTTTTGACAAATATAATAACATTTGTGTCTGTTGATTATAGTTATATGACTGTCAGATGCAAACTTGTTAAAATACAAAGTAGAGAAAATACGTTGTTTCTGATGAGGAGGAAAAAAAAACCCAAACACAACAACTTCTGACCAATTTCCCACAAACTAAAGAGTTGATGAGGAAGTGCATTTTGGATGGGTTGTTGGGTTCCCTGGACTCTACCATTCAACATTAATTCTTCTGGTGCTGAAAGAACAGGAGAATATTGCCTGTGTCCCTTCTCTCCCCAAGATGCAGTCCGTATCTTTGTGGAAGTTTTTTTTGGAAGGCTTTGTAAAACGACTACAGCTCACTTTTTTAAAATGCTGTTTGAAAGTTGCTTATTTCACTTTTCCCAACAGTTCAACAGACCAGCGATTTGATCTAAAACAAGGAAAAACTTTGGCTGCTGGATAGATAAGTAATTTTCTGCAAATCATTCTACAACAGAGATCAATTCTTAACACTAAAAAAATTGTAATGATCTTTAGACTTCATCTATGTGCTGACAGTTTCTGAATTTTAATTGCCTGGCCAACAACCTGGAAAGGAAAAGTGAATTACAGAGAAACATGTTCCTGAAGGAACCTCTGCTAACACTTTGAAGAAAGACTTATGAATAAGACACTTGGGCCAACTCCAGATCAGCTAGGAGACATTTGTTGGCAACAATTTAAGAATGTTTAATTCTCCCTACCTTTCAGCTGGGCACCCTATTCTAAGGATCCCTTGGCCATCATGTGTCTCATCAGATGTCTGTAGGCAGCAGAGGCAGAGACGAATTTACAAGTTGCCTGCCAATGCCTTCATTTGGCCACAAACAAACAACATATACTCACGCATGTGGGTATACGCCACAAGGATGGGAACTCAGAATGGCTCATTCAGAGCTCGGGGAGTGATTCATACAACAGAGAAGCCAACAGCACCCCAAGGGTCTATTCTATTGTAATAGAACCAGGCACACAGCTATATCCGAGGCAAGCTGGTGATGCCTTGTTCCTGATGAGGCCCACTACCAGTCCTACCCCTTGGAAGAACAACTGAATTGCCCAAAAGCCACACATGGCTCAAGAGCAATGCGCGGGCCTTCTGAAGCAACCAAGAGCTCTTATTTCTGAGTGGCAGCATTTTCCCTACATACTGCACACAAGAAATTGCACTTTTCTTCAACACCACAGACAACAAACCTATTGCACACATGTAAATACAACCTGTTTGAGATGCAGCACAGTATTTAAGAAAGATAAGCATTAGGCAAAAGAAAGACCTGAAAAGAAAGAAAAAACTCAACTGAGCACCTTTCAAAATTACGTCCCAAATCTGAAAAATGATAACATGCATGTCTATGGCAGCTTTCAAGACTGAAGCCTGTCTAACAACTAATGGTGCTGATGGGTCTGAAGGCACCCAAAGCTTTTTTTGCAATATTCACTGAAACAACGGCATGCTGTGTCTCATTCCAATCCTGCTCACTATGCAGGAAATCAGAGTCAAAATTTATTTTATTTGGCACGAGTCCTTATAACAGGTAAGTTTTTAACCAGACTTTTCTTTACACCAGCTTTTCCTGCAGGAATTCTTCACTTATGATTTTTTTTTTCATCTTGCCCCTGAAATTACTAAGCTATTATTTTTGCAGCAGTTTTTCCCATATTAATGATAGGAGTTGGCAAGTATAGCACTATTAATAAAGAGAAGATATTACACAGAACATTCAGCATAGCAAGTACTGCTATGAGCCACGGATCCACAACAAGGACCTTCCCTAGCCTGTCGAATAAGGTTTAGCGCTGTTAATGAAGGGGAAAAGAAAAACTGAAAGAACATACCTTATATTACCAGCATCCTTAAAGCCTTTTATCTTGGAATTGCCACCTCTCAACATCAGTAGGGAGGCTACATTTTGGAGACTGGTATCACTGTAATTTGTCCCCTGCTCCACACACCTTAACTAGACAAAAACTGAGTTCAACAGATCAGCTAATGGGCATAGTAACAGAAACACCTGCTGTGCCCAAACAGCAGAACAGTCCACTTGGAGGAAGAACTGCCCACCTGCAAAATCCCTCTCCATGTCCAGTAATCCCTTCTAGGCTCTTAAGAACAACATTAAATTAGGTAAAATCAGAGTGTACTTCCTACGCTGAAATCCCAAACTGCATCCCCATCATGAAAGCCCTCCTGTATCAAGCAAACAGAAAAGCCACTACAAAGAACACTCCATAGAAAAGCAGCATCAGCGAGTAACATCCCTTCTGGAAATGTCCTACTTTGAAAAGACTTTTTCTGAACTCACACAACTAGGAGCTTAAATAATAAAACATTTGCTAAAAACAGATGAGTTGCTAGCTACAATACCATAAGCTTGAGAAAGAATTCAACACTCTGAAGATAGACAAACTAGATGGGTGATATCCTGAACATGTCTGTTACAAGGAATGGTATCCATTCCTTTGAAACTTGTCACTATGTAGTCCCAACTGTCATATTTTCTACTTTTTAAAAAATCTGGATTACTCACTTGCAATTCTTCTCTAGATTATTCGGAACTGCCAAGAGCAATCAAAAACCAGGTTCTGATTCAGCAGAAGGATTTTGGTGGCTTTTCAACAGCACCAACTTCTGCCATCTAATAGCAAACTGGCAGAGCCAGAGCGTATCAGAAACAAGTAGGTCTGTTAACACTGACAATTTTGCACTCTTCACAAATAAAGACAGTGATACACGAGAACAGGTTTATTGACTAGTTGACTCTCATTGCCTAAAGTACTGGTCTCAGCATTTAGTCTATTTACAACAAAGCTAGAGATACTGAAAAACAAGCGCATCTTCAGTAAAACTCCTTCAATGACAGCATCCGATTGGAACATCTGCTACAGTGACAGAATAATCAGAGCACACATAGCACACATTTAAAGTGCTTTTAATAAAGTTTTTTTTCAAGATAACTTTGGCAGCAACTGGGCATGTTTCCTGTCATGTCTGACCACCACAGTCTGTGCCTGCCTAAATGGGATACTAACCTTTCTAAAGTCTCCTGTCAAGCCTTAAACAAGCTCATCTAGGTTCCATGCAGCTTTCTCCTGGAAAGTGAAGATTCCTTACACAGCTGTAAGATCAAAAGCAGTGACTTTCCATTCTTCAGAGTTAAGAACAATGTTTTATTTAAGAAAAAATTACACTAAATGAATTGTTTTATGAGTGCATTCTGTCAAGTTAGAAGAAAGATTAGAAAAAAATATGTTGGCACCCCTTTGGGTTGCTTTAGTCTCCTGGAGATCTTTGGTCAATCAAAAAATGAAAAAGTCCTTGTTAGTGTCCCGTAGGGCAGCAGCAGTATTGTTGTACTGCACAGTACCAATCCACAGACATTTAAATATACAATACACAGACAAAAAGTTTATGCTTACAATCCCCCTGTAAGGTAGGAAAAGCCTATTTATATTTTACAGAAAACACCTAACTCTTAGCCAAAGTTATGCAAGACATCTGTGGCAGAAACACTAAGAGACTGTCTTCCTAGGTAGCAAACATCTGCCTTGAACACAACATTATACCAAGAGATAAAAACCATTACAGCCTGGGCCGCACACATGCAGGTGATGTGCTGCCTGCCTGGCTCTACCAGCTCCCTTTTCATCTCTATGGAGAGGAATCTGCAGCAACTACTGTTGCTTCCAGACAACTCTGTCAAAGGTATCCAAACAGAAAGAGAGAAACAGAATTTGCCCATTTCAGCTTCATTTGCTGCAAAACCAGATGCTCCCTATCCCCCTGGGGGAGAGGCAGCAAGCAGAGAGAAGCACACGGCAAGTTCATGGGTCACTTGGTGATGTAGACTAACAGATCACAAGATAACACCACTTTTGGGATACTCTCAAAAAATACATCACACTCTGAACAAAAGCTCACTACTTCCCACCCCTCTATCTATTTCTATGCTGAAAAGCATTAAAAGCCTGGAGTAGTCCTGAAAAAGAAACATCTACCTTGAGGAATACCAAAAAGCAGCATATTTCATTTGCTGCATTCAGTTATAAGGAAGCAAACTTGGAGCTCTAAATGCTCAAGTCCACGAAATGGCTGTTGTGCAAGAATTTAAAATGGCACAGGCCTTTTGCACATCAAAAATAAAAGCAGAGTCTGCTATCTAAGGAAGGAGTGAAAAGGAAGTTGAAAGCAGGAAGATAACCTACTGAGCAGGAAGAGAACAAGCAATGCCCCTTCCCACAGGGTTTTTGGTTCTCACCCTCACTCCTCAGAAAAAGTAAATCATGAAGGAATATAAATTGTGCACCTTTTCCCCAAATAAATTTGTCTGGAAGTTACCTATTAGGTAGAAAGGCAGTCCAAAAGCCCCCAGCAATTTCATAAAATAAATGTATCTTACTTTTCTGAGTTATAATACCAGTCACTTGGTATTTGAAAGCTGTATCTGTGTCGACAGGAGTGTGTTTCAGTTGTTAATTCCCTGAACTTCCTAAACTCCTTACTTCTGTAGCTCCTACTGCCGTTCTGCCCTCACGATCTTCAAAATCTCCCCAGCGCAGACAGCCGACCCTCGAGGCGGAGGCAAGCACTCTGCTCCCTGGAGCACACAGGACATCATGAACTGCCGACAACAGTACGGCAGTAACTCTTAACCTTGCCATTACATGGTGGGGAACATGCTACAAATAAGAAATTAAATAAGAAATCCTAAGTCTTTCCACATATATTAATCTATTTCACTCGTAACACTGTCATCAGTCAGAACTTCAACCCCCATATACTTACATGAGAGGCCACAGTTTAACATCAAGCATGTAAAAAAGCTTATTACACCTCTAAGACTAAACTGGGACAGTAAATTGACCTCTAACTGTAACCACAAGACTCATGAACTATTTTGGCTCTTCCACTACATCATTTTAAGAAAAAAAGGTTTTAACCTCAAATAATACTGCCAATTTTGTCCTTTCAAAATACCCATATGGTGCACACAGCATGGAAAGTACTAAAAATTGAAACAAAAGAACTTACACGAAGAGACGCAGACTGCAGAACCCCAAGCTTTGTGAGAAAGCACCCCACCACCCAGCAGATCGCACAGTGGGGGACCTGCCCCCAAGCTGAGTAAGGCCATGATACCTGCCAGATGGCTCACCTCTTTTCTCTTGTAAGCACCCTGTCTAGAGGCTAGGTGGTACTCAGGGTAACCAGATACTGTTCCTTAGGTTTTTGTGGGGTTTTTTTTTGGTGTTTGCCTTTTTTTTTCTCTAAATTTACAACTCAGCCAGCAGCCTCTGAACTAACAAGACAATCCAAGCTTCACTGAATTTCCTCAAAGTCCCTTGTAGGGAGGAGCCTCTCACAATACCACTCTAAATAGATAAACTACACACGCACAAAGCAAGCCAACATATTAATAACTTCATCTACACTTTTCTAGGACCTTGCAGTATTGCTCCCTTTCTACAGATAGGGAAAAAATTAATCTTGTTTAGGGCTAAGGGGAAAAAATATTTTGAACTGTGTATTTATTCTTCTTACTGCACAGCTACAAAGCTTGCTGATATGAACAGTATATATTAAGTTCAGTTGCAACTTTGTGTACTGAACATTTTAAAAAATTCAGCACCTACTCAGTTCACAAAGAAACATCCCATGTAATCATCTGTCAAAAATTCAGTTTTAGTGTTGCTCAGCATTATCATTAGATGTGCATTACATCCCCTTCTCTTATCCAGCACTCAATGCCTAATTTTAAAACAGCTTCCTTTTCTGCTATGCTATCACTTTCATTCAAGTTTTAGAAGAAAGAGAGACAGGATTCTCATTCTTTTCAATGAGACTGTCTCAGTCCCTTCCTGACTACCGCCCATCTTGCAGGCTGAGCGAGGAACAGCCTCCATGAAACAAAGTCTGTGCTCACGGGAATAAAATTTTGTAACATAAATGCAGTTAAAGCCCTGAGGGCAACCAGAAATTAGCAAAGGGCACAGTTGTAAGTCTTTGATACTGCAAATTGAAAAAAAAAAATCAGATATAGATTCAAAACATATTTCCAGACACCACTAAGAATAATTACGTGCAATTAACATCATCCACCATGCAGAAGCACCTGAACACTCAGCTGCATAGTTCTTGTTGACAACAAAACTAACGACATTTCTTCCTAGTTAAAGGATAAGGAGGCTACACTGACTTCTGTGGACCACTGAGGCCATAATTTAAGCAAAACCAAGTGTGATCCAAGTTCTCTTCCCCAACTGACAGGAGATAAAGCAGGACTTCTCCTTAAACTAGCTCCCACCAGAGGCAAGGGAGGACCATGAAGTTGCTCAGATGTCAGAAGCAGGCTTCCCAGAGCCTACTTCCTACAGCCAATTTGACAGAGGCAGAACAGCCAGTGCTAGCGGGGGTAGCAGCACACCCTTACCAATGGCTGACAAATCAGGGTGCATTTCCCCTGGTATACATTTAACACAACTGCTTCCACACTCCTGACCTCGGGGGTAACTAAACACCAAGATAACTACACAGGAGACTTTTAAAAACTGAGCAAATCTATCAAAACTGGGGAAGATCCAGAACCCAGGCAGGCTTACCTCCATCAGTTAGACAAGGCCAACAGTCCAGATGAGACCAACGCCTGTAAAGTCAGACGAGGCTAAAGCCCTGAGGAGACTCCAGACGCACAGACGTCCCTGCCACGTGCCACACGTCCCCCCAGCCCACCGCTTTAGTGAGCTCTCTCAGTGACAAAAAGACAGCTGAAATTTAACAACTAGTAAAAGCAACTGAAAAAAAACACATCAGGAAGCAGAAAGTTATGCCAACATCAGTTCCCATGAAGAAAGAAAAGGTGGAGCTGAAGGCCGCCCTGCCCCTGCCCAGTGGGAACCCCACCGCCGGCAGGGCCGGTGCACGCCACACGGCCCCGAGGTGGCAGATACCGCATTGCCACGGTTCACACACACCTGGTGAAGTCTACACACGGGAAAACTCCTAATATAAAGTGGCAAACGCAAATACAAATGACTTCGAGTATACCGTGTGGGTTTTGGTATAACTGCTAAAAAAACAACCCAAAACACTTCAGTCTCTAATGAAACCCTTTAGCATCCCTAACAGCTAGTCACACTACCTATTTGGTAGTTACCTGAATCACTAATTCACTATTTTCACAAAGTGCTTTCACATAACAAAATATTGTCCTGCAAGTGGGAAAAAATAATGTGATCATTTAGCAAATTAGAGAACTCATCCTAAAAATGTCTTATTTTGCCAGCAATAAACTCTTACACTCAGTCCCTTTGGATCATTCATACAACAAACCCAATAGATGCAATGACTCAATGGATGTAACAAAAAGCAATTGCAATGACCTGTCTTGACTTAAACCTAAAAACGATGAGGAATTTCCATTCTTAAAGACTGAAAAAATACTAATAAAATCTGTTATTTCTCAGAAATACTTCATTTGGACCTTTATGTACAACAATCTTAAAACTCGACTTCACCTTTTCTCAAGCAGTAACTAGTGGTCAAGCAGGATTTTGACACCCAAGATAAACCAACATTCCTCTCCAGTCCTTCCAGACACAGCCACCTGTGGCTGAGAACTCCTGACTACACAAAGCACTCACCATTGCTGCTGGCACTACAGAGGGAGAGTTCCCACGCGGTGACATACCGCAGGACACCAGAAGAGACTCTCAGCTACATCCTTGCAAAACCGCATCTCTCAGCACACCTCCAGCTGAGCGTGGGTGGTCAGTGCTTAAGCATCTGGAAGATTCCTGCTTCTACTGCATCGTCCTGCTCTCATTACCAAAAACTACCCTACCTCCAGCAAAATCAACAGCACGCTCAAACAAAAGCTGAGCAGGGGGATCACGATTTGAGGAGGAAAATGGCAGTTTAGAGATGCAAAGAGGAAGCAGAGGAGAAGGATGAGTGTGGAGGTCACCTGTGTGGCCCAGCACAGGTCAAGAAAGGGACATGGAGGCGGCAGGCTGAGGAACATGGTCTACAAGAAAGCACACATCCCACCTGGAAAGCCATAAAGATGGTGGCACACAGCCAAATTCTGCAACTTCTGACAGTCACTTGTACTGCTGCCTCATCACTTGCTTCCCTTGGAAAGATAGGATTTCAAAGCCTCAAGAACAACAAAAAGTAAAAATAGGAGTTCTCTCCCTTCCTCTTTTTTTTTTCTTTTATATGAACAAACTTGAAGAAAAAGAGAGATTTAAGGAAAACAGCAGGAAGGTGGTGTCTGAGGCTGGGAGAGCCTGGTGCCTGTTGTTTGCACTTCTCTAGAAGAGAAAAACAAGTGAAAGGCTCAGAGAGAACAGCACGTTGCTATTTAGCCAGGAGAACAAATCAGGTCAACTTTCAATCACACGACACAGGGGAGGGGGGAAAAAAAAAAAAAAATCACTATTAAAGTCATTTACTGGAAATTATTTTGTTGTCATAGCTTCAATATTTCATTCCCAAATTAAGATCTATGTTGCAAGCATAACAAATGGGGAGAAAAATACAATAAATATAATATTAATATATAGCACAATACACAACCAGCCTCTTTCTTTGTGAGCTCTACATGTTTCTAGTCTTCCGTTTAAAAGTGAACAGCAATATATAAAGCTAAAACTCAAGATACGGCAAAACTAGCAGCCAAATTTTGTATCATTGGCAATACTGGCAATACTCATCAGCAGGTTTAGCAAAATTACACATCTGAAAAAATGAAACTAGTTTTTAAGAAGTATGTAATAAGAGAGAGCAGGAATTTTGAACATTTTTACTGAAAAGCAGCTGAAGCTTTTGTATAACCGTGGCTTGTTTATGAGCCTGCTATGGTGGAAGCAGGGTCCTAACAACAACATTAGAATTCCTAATGACTAAGGAGACAACTCATCAAAACTTCACACACATTTTGTGTACGTATAAAACTGTATGCATGCATGAGATATAAAATTGCCTCTTCTTTAATACTAACCGCTTGGATGTTCTGGACATGACAGCATGCACCAAGTAAGGGAATGAAAAATAAATAATATCTATGGATGCAGAATACAAAATACCATCTAACAAGGAAGCAAAGACCATGATATTTGCCTTTCATATTTTCAATACTGGTGTTACCCCTCCTAGGAATTATTAGTATCTCAATCATTTAATAATACAATTTAATTAGAAAGATGTAATATACAATCTAATTATATAAGCAGAGGTAAATTAAATAGGCAATGAACTTTACAAAAAGCAATCACATACTGAGGCAATAACACACAGCAAAAAAGTACCTTTTGTATCTCATTTAAAAATTCTAAACTTGCATCTTCAGGAATTACTTCTGTCTGTATCGTACAGTAACTTTAAAACATGAAAATCCTGCTCTTCATAATGGCCCTTCATAAAATTAAATACAAAGGTACTTTAACAAGAATTACTCCTATTTATACAGAGGTGAAGCTTGTAGAAAACTTTCAAGATAGCCTTTTTACAATAGTTCAGTACTGTAAATAAAACTACTGAAACGAAAATGCAACACTAACAATCCAAAAGTTTCTAAAACACATATCATAGACACAAAAACCACTCCCAAACAACAGCCAGCTCGAGAAATAACTGATTGCAAATTAAACAAAAAACCGAACATAAAAATTTAGTGATTAATACTGACAAACCTACTCTAAACAATCTATAATCACCACTACCACAACTAAAGCAAAAAAAAAATGTACTTTGTGAAAATAATCACACCACCTAGACCATCACCACTCTTCTCACCACAGTGTAAATTCTAACCTGGTTGGTGAAGGAAATACACCAGGGGGAAAGAGCAGGACACCTTCCTGGATATACCTTATCAGGAATAAAGCACAGAGAAGACAGGATTCTGTCCTGAAAAAATAATTACATAAAATCTTGAAGAAGCCAGAAGGGACCAGATGACCAGAAAAAGTCAAGATTTTATGGTCTTTGGGGATGACCTTAAATTTATCAATCACAACAGAAACCAAGATATTATAAATAAACTGTAGTCACATGAATATATGTGGTGTTTTAATGTCATTATTGCAAAATAAAGCTATCCTGAGGATTGGGCATCATACTGTAGTATGCACGGTGCCGAATGTAAAGAAAGAGATAGCTTGAAACACGTGTCCCTTCAATGGACTGTTTATGATATTGAACACAGTATCTTCTAAATACCAGGTCTGAACTAAGACAAAGTGTGATCATTTGCTATACACTATAAATTCTAGTTCAAAGGGCAGCAAATGCAGGCTTAGTTGTCATCAAATATTTCTGCCATTCCTCTTCAGATAAGATTTAAAAGCAAGGCAAAAGACAGGTTAGGAGGAACATTATGAAAAAAAGTAACACAAAGGACTTTGACAAGTTTCAAAACTTCTGGTACATCTTTTAACACAACTTTTAACAGAACTGTTAAAAACAGATCATTACCCATCAAGACGAAAATAATTTGACAACAAATTCAGACCTCCAGCATAATACCTGCGAAGTGTTTTACTACATAAAGAATATTTGCAAAAGAGAAAAAAACAAAGCTATTAAAGTTGCTCTATTTACATACAACATATTTATTAAGATCTTGTATGTGCAAATACAGTTGGTCTTTACAACATCACTTATAAAAATATAAAGGTTACTGTAAGTCACCAGTGTCAACAAAAAATCATTTGTCCTGTCTAAACAAAGAAACGTATTTTAATAAAAATTTTGTATTTAGTAATTTAAAAATACATGCTTCTACTGATGTGAAGGAGAATATTGTTAATAATGTGTGGACTTTATTTTCAATTGCTTTATAATGAAAATATCAACTTGTTAAAGGATACTACTCTCATCACTTTTACTAGGAATAAGCTAAGAAATAGCAAAGACTGCAACTTCCCTGAGGACCCACATAGCTAGACTGATGGTATTAGGGCACCAAAAAAAAAAAAAGAAAAAAAGAAAAAAAAGAAAAAAGAAAGGCATTGGCTGAAGTACAGCTGCAAAATTTAGGACAAAACTGTGGAACCTATGAGAAAGTAGCATTAACTAAAAAAAAACAAAAAACAAAAAACAAATACAGCTATGCAGTGTACAGGCCTGACTGGCCTAAGCCACAGAGTGAAACAAAGAAGTATTAGAAATCCTACTCGTAGCATCATCTGACTTTGTCTCCACAGAATCAAGAAGTCCAAGAGTTCAGTGGTAAAGAAGAGTAATGGGAACCACCTCTGCTGTTAAAACTGCATGATCTCAAGGGCATCAAGAAGTGAAGACCAGGATCTAAATTACATTCTTTCAGACTTAACAAGAGCCATGAAGAACAACTTTAAATATTTAATTGTACGCTTAACATTACTTTACAATACGTTGCCCTTATGCATATAGTTCAGAGGCTCTACTACCAAAAAAATGAAAATTTGCCATCCAACAGAAGCTACAGCTGCAGGACACAGTGCTCGAAGCATGTATATGCTTTGAGCTCCAGGCACAGTCATGAAACTAGTTAAATATCTAAAAGGTTGGGTGCACGTGAGATAATACAACGGATTTTTCTAAAAGCATCAAGATTTCCTGTTATTCATCAAAAAATAAATTTTTCTTCCTTTTCTCTTATAGGTATAGATGTATTAAGAGCCCAAAGATAGGGAATCTAGTACTTGCCAATCTCCAAGTAATTATCAGATTGAAAATGAAGTTGGGCTTCATTTCCTGTAAAAAGTACTCTGGAGTTTCTTACCACCATCCTCATCTCTTAAAATCTGAAATGCAAAGTGCTTTGTTCTTAAGGACATCATAAAGAAAGCACCGTGGCCTTTAAGTTTCCACCCACTTAAAACTGTGCAGACCCGATGAGGTAAGATCCATTACTTAACGCTCCTGCTGCGACCTCTCAGCAAGCAGAGGCAGTTGCAGGGAACACCAACCTTCTCCATGACGTTTAGTTTCACGTAAAAGCTCCAGTAAATAATTTCCCATTCCGAAGCAACCAGATTCCCATCGCAGTGGTGTAATCATCCAACAACCCCTAGCTTTCCTCCTAAATCCTTGGGGAATACTTGGTCTCAGACCCTCTCCAGCATTAAATGTTTCATCTTAACTTGGAGCCACAAGAATCTATGGTGAGGTTTAAAGTTTATGACCTATTAAATTCATACAAGGGAAAAATACATTTAAATGATATAAAGTTGAATGCTTTGCTGGCAGCCAAACCACCGCATCACTGGAGCTGCTGTTGAGCTGCCCGATTCGGAGCTCTGAAGCACCTGAACAGGTCCCATCAGCAACCACTTCTGCCGTTTTTGTTTGTTCAACCACTTCAACAGTTGGTTCACTCGAACTGCTAAAGAGCAATTGACAACTCGGAAAGCAAGAAAGCCTGGCTTTCTCTTCCAAATGATGAACAAGAAAAAAAGGTGACCGCATTTGATCTATTAACTCTGAGTCTCACAAGGCACAGTGATCAGAAATAACTGACTCATTTCACAAACTACAGACAATTCTACTTCAAAATGGTTTAAATGTAAAACATATTTGGACTTATTTACTTCTTACATATCTATCACAGTAAGGATTTATTTTATTTAGCTAATAGAGTTAGCTAAAAGCTGTCCAAAGCATAGGGAATTGTGTTTCTTAAACATGAAGAACCTAAGCTGTGTAACTACTTAAAGAAATGCATATAGATGTGTACCCTCCTGCCTAGCAAGAGGCACGATCAAATTAGACCAATTAAAATCAAGTTTTCTTTAGGAAAAATAATTAAGTACAAATGCAAAATAAAATTAAAAACAATTATTTAATCAGGATTTCCTGCTCACTGATTTAAGTCATGATTAAAATTAGTAATATAACCACTCTGATTTCAGTCAATCCCTCCAGCACGGACCCACACCCAAAGGCTCCCCCAGCCCCAAACTTCTCCCATCAATCTTCAGCATGTCCAACCTCACTTAAGCCCTTCTGCTTCCCTCCTCTGGGACTAAGTTTGACTGAGAGCAATTAAAGCTTACAAGAATTCATGTTCCCACCACCTACTGCATCCTCCCCAGGGAAAGGCTGGTTGCCAGGATTTCCCTGCTGGCATATCCCAACACTCTGCTCAGGAACGAAAGAAAGGAGTAAGATCTCCAGAGAGAAGGTGCCCGAGAAGGAAGCAGACCCTCAATTTCTATCCCAAACCGAGCATCTCAATAAGAATGGAGTCAAGATGAAGGGAAATGTAAGATCCAAAATACCTTCTGATGCTCACTAAACCTTCTCTACTGCTACCAAACTTGATCCTTAAGTACTGAACATAAAGTGCAGTACTCGTTCCTTCTTATCTTCAGCAACCATTACAGTTTTCCACTTGCAAGCCCACCTGAGAAGCTGGATTATGATGGCCAGTTTCTGTTTAACCGCTCTCCAGCGATCACAGCTGGAGCACCAGCATTTTCAATGGAAACTGCCCACTCTTCTTCCTCTACCCACCTTCACCTCCACTAGGAGCCATTTGGCAAAACAAATTTCCCTTTCCCTCTTTTACAGCTGAAACACACCAAGCCAAACAGAAAGAAGTTCATAAAGTTCATGAAGACAAAGCTTTTCTTCCCCTTGTGTGCTTTTACATTTTAGGGGAGCTATGGTTCAGGAAATACTCTACTGCATAAACACAACTAACTTCAACATTTTCTTGTGTAAAAAACTCAGCATGAAGGCAAGAAATTTGGTATGGGAGTAATCTGGATTGGGAGCAAGTACTACTTCAAAACACAACCTTACATTAAGAACACAGAAAGCATAAAGGATTTTCTAAGCCTGTCATATTTCCATAATCTCTATTCAAGTAGCAAAATTCTATAGACTTAACTTTGACCGTGATGCACACATATACAGCAGCCTTTCGCAGGAGTCCCCAACAGTATTTCGCAATCATTTAGGATTACCAGGCTCTATGAAAATCCAAAGAAACCTCAAGACAAATTGCAAACCAGAGTTATTACTAATATAGCAAGTTTACTTCAGCTTGCTGAAGAAAAAATTTACTTGCTGAAAGGAAAAGTAAACAAGAAAAAATGTATAGGGAAAAAATGAATGAGAAAAACCCAACCTTTTTATTTTAATAGAGATCATAATAAACAAATACAACTTGTCCCTAAAGATATTGATTCTCTCTCCATTTAAAATTGAATGGTTAATGGGAAATTCCATTCTAGGCAAGTTAAAACAGATTTAAAACAAACCAATCACCCAAGTACCAATTTGTTCTATTCTCTGTAACACTTGCCTTTTAGAAAACCAGATTCAAACAAGGGCCATTATTAAAAAAAAAAAGGGTCATATTTTCCCATTTCTCATTGGGGCACACTATAAAATCTCGTAGGAATTTGTCATAAGCATCGGCTCACTATGAGAAACACATCTGCAACAAACGCAGCAGTAATATCACTAGCTAGAATCTGTGCATATCAGTGGAACAACATAAAGTCTTACACAACACCTGCTCATGCCACACCAGCCTAAATAAACTTTTATGATTGCTGTGCTCATCCCAAGTAAAAATATACCATCATCTTTAGAAGTGAAGTGTTCCCATTCTTCCTATGTAAACCGTCCAAACCTATAAAAATCTCAACCAACAGCTGAATGATAAAAATCAACAAACTTACCGAGAACTTACTGGCTAAGCAAATAGAGTACCTGATTTTTTATACTACAAGCAAACAACAGAAAAATAAACCTTAAAGTTTTAATAAGATCAGGTAGCTTTCATGTTCATGGACTAAATATACTGTATGTAGCATATGTGATGCAATTCAGCATCTAGAAACATTTTCTAGGCTGGAAACTTAAGGAGGAAATAAACTGTACCTTTATGCTCAGACAGACAACTACCATCACAATTTAGGTAACGATAAACAGAAATAATATTTATCATATTTTTTAAAGTCACCAACAGAATTTGCTAGAACGTTAGTTCTTCAAAGCCTGTCAAATACACGTCAGGAGTTTCTTTACCGTTTTGTCATCATACGTTAATTGGGGCTCAAATTTAAAAACTGAAATCCACATTCCTGTCCTGGTAATTCCAAGTTGTATTTGGCACTATGTTTTGCTTTTAGTAAGGTGTTCAAAGCCAACAGCATGCACAAAAAATAACTTGCAAAGCATCATGCTTGACTGGTACAAGACACTGTGGCACTGTCCCCAACCTCAGAAGAGAAGCTATTCCAAGACACTCATATGTATCTCCCAAAATCTCTTCTGCCCCTCTGCCTTGTCTGCAGGAGCCTGAAGATGCCCCGTTTACAAAATGTTCTTCGGTGTTTTTAGTTACACACATAAAGCAAAGTCAAGAAACTTCAAACACGAAGTTGAGTGATTGCAATTATGCAAGCTGTGGCACAAGATTTAGCCACACAATCACATACTGTATGTAAAATAATACTGCACAACAGTCCTGTTAAACTCCTGATAGCATCTACTGCAGGGGTCTTGAGTAAGTGACCACATATCCCACACATTAAGTTACTGGCATATAAAACAAGACACTTACAAGCTATACTGAAATGCAAACAAGAGAGTGTTCTGGTACAATAAAAGCCTACAGATAACAATTGCATTCAAGTCCACTCCAGTCCTTTCACTGTAAAACCTTAAAACATTAATTCAAATCCATACAGCTAAGCCATAATGCCCCTGGAAGTCAAGATACAGAAGAAGATAACATCCAATGAAAAATGTTGCTGCAATGTTGCAGTGCATTTCAAGAACGATTATTTTCTTTAATTTCACCTGTATTTCCCAAGTAGGCCCTTTCTGATACTGACAAGGCTTTGCATGTTTTTTTTTAATACCTTTGTTCAATAGTTACATACACCAGAGCTTTGCTTTTTGCTTTCTCCATATTACAGCTTCAGAGAATATTTTTAGGACTTCCTGAGTCAGGGTGCTGGGAGTTTCTTAATAAATCAGAACCTTTAAAAGCCCATATGAGAGATGTGGGCTTATGCCAAACTTTCAGAGTGAATCACAGGTAAGGTTGGATAAACCACAGCACACACAGTGAGCTCAGCACAGGCCAGCACATCCAAAAGCACCATGGACACAGCTGTCACAGAAGCCAACCAAAGCGATTCGAATGCTTTAATCAGAAGGCCAGGGTGTGCCACAACCTCAGCCCCAGTGCCAGCACAGGCACGAGCAACGAGGCAGCTCCCATCCAGCACGGGCCGGCTGCCTCATGCACAGCTCCAAAGCTCATAGCCTTTGTGAAGATCACAAGGTATCACAAGTTCTGAATCGATGGGAGCACCAACTCCTATAAATACACTGCACTGCACATATTGCGTGCTTATTAGTCTGAGCAGACATCATTCCTTCACATACATAAGCCAATGCTGACGTGTTTATATTTCAGGGTCTACTGCTTTCAGGCAAAATACTTCATTGTAAAATGTCATACACAACATAAGGTGTGCTGATAACATCCCATGAGCATGAACACAAAATATAATCCCAAGCACTGCTGCCAGTTTATGCTGCTTTTCAAACAGAAGTACCTAGTGAGGACACACAATTATCACAACCCAGGCACACCACGCAAATACAGTACATTATAGCACCCAGCACACGCCAGGGCTCTGATTACTCTGTAACCCCTGAACCTGTACTAGAGGACGGAAATTACAGTACCCAGAAAAATCCAACAGCACGAGTTGTAAGGAAAAAAAAAAAAAAGAGCAGCATCATCATCATCCTGTTAAAAATTAATTTCACAAAAATGTTTTTCCTCGCCTTAATAGAGGTACTCAAGGAACACCATTTTCCTTTAAAGTAAATGGATACATAAGTTGTGCTGCAATCATCATTTCAGGCTTGTATGTCGGATATCTGAAGCACATTCAAAAATACCTCACGTATACAGTCCACCTGAATACTCTACGTGTGCATATTCATAACAAGTGTTGTAACACTGAAGAAACCTCCTCTGGATAAATTTCAACCATATATCTGATCAGTGGTCATTGCTTTTCTGAAAGCTTCAGTTTCCCAGAGAAGGCAAGCACAAAATGCCTGACACTTTACTCAGCATCTTTAGCGTATACCATCATTCCTTTCCAGATATTTTCTAGAGCATTTCACATCAATCTACCTGCAGCAGCGTGTGCAAAAGTGACACAGAGTGACACAAGTCTGACAACTACTGGCGTGGAAAATGGAGAAACATGGACTGCGTTATACGTTTTCAGGATGTCAAATCCCTGTTACCAAGTCCTTACATCACTTATCAACAACAAAAAAAAAAAACAAAAACAAACAAAACAAGCAAACAGCTACAGGAAGACTTGAAAAACAAAGACTCCCCATTTTCACTATTATTTCTATTTTAAGTTTCCTGCTTGGGTGATGACGTTTTGCAGATGCCACACAAAACGCTACATGGCATTCATTAAACTGGGGCAAACCAAGTCAAATTATACAACTGCTCGGTAGGCAAGTATCCGTGTATAAAAGTTCTCCTCTGCCACTAACCGGCGTTCAGCAAGTAGTTGTTTTAGCTAAAAGCACCGAGCAATTCACTAGCTGTATAACTGCTACATCTTGTGGCAACACATTTCAACGCAAGGAGGAAAAGCAGACAATACTCGAAAGGGAAAAGCGAAGGGACTTGTTTGCTCGTAACCTTCATACAGATATTCCCTGCAAACACCCACAACACCCTGCTGTCGCTGTCGGTGTAACACAAGAGGGGAGGAGCGGGGGAGGGAGGAGAAAAATATTATCATCTAAGGCGTGATGGAGGACAGGAGAAAGTTGCAGTCATTCCGCGGTGGCCGTGAGGCGCCCTGTCACTTCTGGCCGTAAAACCGGCCGCCCCCGAGGGCGCCTTCCCCGCGGGGACGCACCCTGCGGTGTCGGCCCCTCTCTCCTCCCCACCTCCATGATGCCAAAAGTGCCCGACTCCCTCCATCCGCCACCAACGGCCGCATCCCACTCTGCCGCTGGCGGACGGGAACCCATCGCGGGGAGGACGCGGCGAGCGGCCGCCCGAAGAGAGCCGCCGCCGGAGGAGCCGCGAGCGGCGGGAGGACGGCCCGGGAACGGTGGGAGCGCGGCCGATCCCCCTCCGCGGCCCGGCGGCGGCGGGGGAACAACGAGGCGCCGCCGCGCTGACGAGCAGCGGCAGGAGGCGCGGGCGGGGGCGGCGGGGCC
>VZTO01020124.1:33614-51633 GCA_013400615.1 Syrrhaptes paradoxus
CCTGCGCCCCTCGCGCACGCACCTGCTCCGCGGCCTCGGCGCCCAGTGCGGCGCGGTCCGGCCCCCAGCACGCCGGCCGCCTCCTGCCTCCATGGCTGCTCAGGCCCCTGACCGGGGTCGGCCCGCAGCCGCCCGCCGGCTGCCCCTGCTCCCTCCCTCCCCACGCACGCCCGTCCCGCGGCGGGGACCGACCTCCCTCCCACCGGACCCGCCACAGAGCGCACCTTCCGCGCCGCGGGTAGCACTCCGCTGGCCGGNGCCCGCTGCGGCGGTGAGTACGGGCAGTGCCGGCGGGGCTGAACGGGGCGCTTCCCCAGCACGGTTTGGGTCAGCGTTGGGGGTTTTTGCAGATTTTGCTCCAGGGGCTGAGAGGGTTCTGCCGGGTTTCATGTTTCTTTTGCCGACCAGGACGGTGTGGCGGTGGAGAGTGGGGGGACCCACGGGAAGGTGTTGTCCAGGGGGAGAAGGTGGAACTCGCTCTCCAGCCGCAACGTGCCTCGCTGCAGAGCAGCAGCTCCCGGCAGACGAGCAGAAGCTCGGGCAGCAGCCCTGTGCCAGGCCCCGCCACCTCCACCTGCCTCTCCCTGCAGGCCCCTGACCTGTGCCTCTCTGCCTCGAGTTACACCGAAGTGCAGGCACAGCTGAATTTAAACCCAATTTTCAGTTTTTCCTTCCTTAAAACTAACATAGTCTTCACTGAGAAGGTGAGATACACGGCAAAGTCAGGTGTTGAACAAAGCCTTGTAATTAGGAGTGCAATTTAAGCACGGCAATTACTTTGATTACTTAAAAAAATACCATGGTTTGCAAATATATTGCATTCTGCATATATAAGTAAGTATATTCATGAGCTGGGCATGGCACTCATCTTGTGGTTGCTGTGTGGAGACATCCTGGCCATCCACTAGCCTACTTTCCCCTCGATTTGAGAATACCGGGAATAGATGCTGAGGTTGGGTTGCGGATCTGTGCACAACACACCTATTAGCAATTCTTCATCTTCCTTTTAAAGTAACATCTGTCAAATTATCCAGGATCTTAACGTCCCACAAGCATACAGCATAGCTGCAACTTTCTTAGCAATTCAGTATTAACTTGAAGTAACAATTAGTATGTTTACTTGCTAAATAGGTCTGTTCCAGGACATATATTTAGTAATAGCTGTACAATTTTTTTGGCAGAGAGAAGTGATCTGATACTTCAACCAAGACTTAACTTCTTTTAAGGACTTGATCTAGAGAAGACTTCTCAGGCTTCACCTAGACAAATTATTCCAGGAAATTGCTAGTACTTAGGCATGAAGTAAGATAGTGCTGGTTCACTCTGATGGCAATATTACTATTTTGCAGCTGGTACAACAACTTCTTGCAAGGTTAAAACCAAAACATACTCATAATCCCACAATCCATAGAGCAGCATAAGTGAACATGTACCTCATTTCCTGATGAGCATATCCTGCTGCAGCAGGCTGGCTTTAAAATCTGCCATGTAAGCAGCAGTAAGTTCAAGAAATTCAGTCTCTGTTTATATTCGTTTGCATCCACTTAATACAAACCCCTGCTGTCCTTACAAAAAACATACATAAACAAGCGTTCTTTCTGACACTCTTGCTTACAAACTGTTGCCTACAAGTAACTCCCCTGATATGGTTGGGACTCCTTGTTCAAATAAAGCATCAGTTGCTTTGACTAGGGGAACATGATATGAAGAGGAAGATCCCATTCGTTACTTCTTCTATCAGACACGCGATTTAAAAATTACAAAAATTCCAAGATGTATTTCAAACTGTCATATATTTACACTATGAAAAAAAATCATATATTTGAAATATCTCCTTATATATTAGAAGGCACCTCACAGAGGGACCAGGTGTGAGTGGGTATGTACTGCAGGACTCCCCACCAGAGCACTCATAAAACGCGGCATCTGCTGCTTGGCAGAAAGGGGTACCTGCTCTCAAATACAGCTGGGGTCGACTTTTCATAATACAGCAGAGCTCTATCTCTTGGTTTTGTGAACTCTTGGTGTAGATTGTAAACAGAGTGGAAATTACATAGATTGTCTCATCTGGAGACCTTAAAAATACATGGACCTGGTGTATTTCCCTTCTCAAGTTCACAGAAAACCTACTTTCTTCATGTGTTAGAGCTGATGCTGATATTTCATTTGTAAAGCCACAGTGCTTCAGTGTTACCAGTCTAATAGTATCACAGCAGGAGAGAACATCTTCATTAATGTCTTTTGGAACTTTCCAAACATATTCTTAAAAGACTTCCCTTATTCTATAGCCTCATAAAGGTACATGATGCTTTTCAGGGTCACTGGCAATGCCCTGCCTTCATTTTTGCAACAAAACTATATGGTCCAGTGGTCAGACGGATAACGTCTCTCACAACTGTGAACAGTCAGCTCGGTCTCACCCACCCAAAATGTTAGAAACTAAACCCAACTCAAGTAGGACGGAGTAAGTATTACTCTTTCTTTTTAAAAAAAAAAAACATATTAGATCTTTTTCTTTGTCTTTTAGTTTTCAGACTCAGTCTGCCCTCAAGGTTTCCCATGTAAACATTGCTTATCATCATCATCATCAGGCAAAACTTGAGGTAGTAGATGTGGGGAAATCCCCTTTCAATGAGATTGCACTAGATAGTAATGAAGAAGGTGCCACATACAAGGGAAAGCTTGACTCCAAGACAGCTCATTTAGTTTTGCTAACTGCTAAGGAAGAGGAGTGAAATGTCCACGTGCTGTTTTTCTCATGAGAATGTGTCAAATGGAAGTTAGCAAGGTTTATCACAGTAGTAGCCCTCGAANAAACATATTCTTAAAAGACTTCCCTTATTCTATAGCCTCATAAAGGTACATGATGCTTTTCAGGGTCACTGGCAATGCCCTGCCTTCATTTTGCAACAAAACTATATGGTCCAGTGGTCAGACGGATAATGTCTCTCTCACAACTGTGAGCAGTCAGCTCAGTCTCACCCACCCAAAATATTAAAAACTAAACCCAACTCAAGTAGGACTGAGTAAGTATTACTCTTTCTTTTTTAAAAAATATAATACATATTAGATCTTTGTCTTTTAGTTTTCAGACTCAGTCTGCCCTCAAGGTTTCCCATGTAAACATTGCTTATCATCATCATCATCAGGCAAAACTTGAGGTAGTAGATGTGGGGAAATCCCCTTTCAATGAGATTGCACTAGATAGTAATGAAGAAGGTGCCACATACAAGGGAAAGCTTGACTCCAAGACAGCTCATTTAGTTTTGCTAACTGCTAAGGAAGGGGACCTCAAAATTCAGATCAGAACAAAGAGGAGTGAAATGTCCACGTGCTGTTTTTCTCATGAGAATGTGTCAAATGGAAGTTAGCAAGGTTTATCACAGTAGTAGCCCTCGAATCAAGGACACTTGGAAGAACAGAGAAGCATAATGAAATTTCATTATTCCAAAGATAAAAAAGCCAAGCAACAAAAATCCTGAAAAACATTAAAATGGTGAGAGCTTTCAGCTTTCCCACTGGAATTATTTGTGCAATAAACTTTTGTCACAGTAAATTCATCATCTACCCCTAAATCTTTAGAAAAGTAAGAGAAGTTAACTGGTAGGTAGCAAAGGAAAGGGCTTTAAAAACAGAGCTGATGTGATGCATAGTGAAAATAAGGAAGACTACAGCAGGGGCGAGTTTCTGGAGACATCTGCCTTGCATCTATAAAGAGAACTGTGCACTCAAGTCAAATATCAATTTCAAAACTTTTACATACATCCTTTACAGAACAAAGAAACATCATTTCAAATATCACATGTGGTAAAATCCTGAGTTTATCCCAGATGTTCTTAAGGAAGAATATGGGATGATTGTGGGACCAGTTACAGAGAGATTATAGTTTCTTCCCCATTCTGAGACCTTCACTGCTGATAGGCACCAAATACATTTTTTGTGACCTCATGAAAAATATGTACTCTATTAACATCAAATAATACATGTTCTTAATAACTGTCTTATATCTTTTTTCCACCAAAACATTTTTTATATTAGCTGGCTTGGGTTTCATGCATGCAGCAGATACTGAAATACCTGGGAGTGGTGACTGATCAGGTCAGGTAACTGATGATATGAATAATGTATGTTTACATCTAAGTTCTAAATAAGACTATTTTTTAATAATTAGAAGGAAGGCCTCCAATTCACAGGACAATCGGAAGAAGTAGAGGTAGAAGAGGAACTTGATTTTGCAGGCTTGTACTTTTAGGAATGAAAGCCAGGAGTTTCCAGAACCATGATAAAATGACAACATTCCTGAAAAAGTATTAAACTATATACTTCCAAACTTAAATCAGTCTCTATCAGCTAGAGATCAGGGAAATGTCAGGAATCAGAGATCGTTAGTGTCTGCACTTCGGGTGCTTTTGGTATCTATTTCTTTCCCCTGCTTCTTTTGATTAAGAGTTGTAAAAAAAGGTATTACATCTCTTCTTTTTACCTTTGCATATATTTAATCAGAAATATTTAATATGTAGCCTTCTTCCATCTTCTTGGACTTGGAGCAAGCTACCTTCTTCAACAGACATTAGAACAACCCAGCCTTCTTTCTATCCTTTTCTCAAACAAGGAATGCTCTTCTGTAAGCAACGTTCAAGGCCCTTGATTTAGCCCATCAATTATTTACGATGCCAGTGAAACTGAGTTTTTGTTTGTTAAGAGGGCTTCAAATTCCTTGTTAGTTCCCTGTCATCCTGGCACTTTGGACAATAGACTTGTAGAGGTGTTTTCTTAAAGCATAAGCTACTACAGTATGCCATGATACATGTTTGCCAGTATATATGAATTTTATACATAGCTATACGTACACACACTTGTACATGTGCACTCACCCCATATATAGAAGGGCATACACACACCCTTTAACTATGCCAGCACCAGCAGTCAATCTGATTCAACTATAATCACATAAAAACCCATTATTGTAACTAAATAGACATACTGGTACAGCAGCTTGAGTGGAAAACGCCAAAATTATTTCAGAATCAAAATGATGTATTTATGACATTTCTAGGTTAGATGGAAAACATAACTTGTGAGAAGAAAATATTGCTTTCTGTCGTAGTGAATGCTGGAAGTTTGGAGCTCAAACACTCTGTCCTTCCTTCTGCTGACACAGCTGAGCACATGTATGGACCCTCCCTGGATCAGACCAACGTGCTCCTGGCCAGTCTGGGCTGGAATGACGACTAGAATCTTCCTGTCTGTGTTCTGTAGCTCAGAAGATTCAAAATGCAGTTTTGGCACAAATACAAGGTAAAATGCCAAGTGACTGTGACAGCGAGTGCACGGCTGTGATAGAACGCCATCTCAGACTGTAACAGCTTCTGCACCTGATTCTCACATAGCATTTGTATTTATGAGCAAATAGGAATGTTGCAATAGTACTAACATTAATGTTCATGTTTAGTTAAAGTTTTCTAAAATGGATTTAAAGCAATAATATTTTCATAGGAAAAAGTTATTTAGATCTTGATTAAATCAATTTTGAGGCTCACTGAATTAGAGCTGTCTCCCTGAGCCAAACACTGCATTACGTGCTTTATAATTTTTTTTTAATATAGCCCTTGCTAGCAACTCTGAGTTGCAAGGTAACAAAAACATACATAATATACTAGCAAAAATATCTTCCCTAAATATACCAGCATATCAAGATGCAGAGAAGCCAAAATAAAAAAAAATGGTTTCACATGAAGCCTACATTCAAGAAATAGACACAAACACCATGTAAGCACACATCTATTTTTATCACCCATGTAATAGTCATAAACTGCATTTATCATATCTTTGATACCATCACCATCAGACAGATCCAGTGATCCACCTCTGCTATGATTATTTGTACTCCACATCTCTTAAGAAGCCTGCAAACAGCTTCCCTTCAAACCAAACACAAAAAAAAGGGGGTTTTAACCATAGAAATGTTCCTCTCGACTCCAGTCTCCCTGCTCTATCTACTCAGATTATTTGCTCCATTACAGTCAGAGTCAAGGACACTTTTACAATCCCTTTTTGTGTGTATCATTTTAATAAAAAATAATTTGGTTTTAAATGTTCCCTGGTAAAAAAATTTTAAAAACCCATCCTGATGGATGCTACGTTCACTTTCTTTTCCTCCACCTGCCTGTTTTCATTTTTTTCTATTGCTTTTCTTCTCTTCCCATGTCCCTTGCCATCTACTTGTCTGCTATTCCCTGCAATTTTTTCCTACACTCAGACTATTCCTTTTATAACACTGCTTTCAGGTAAACAGGCCCCTCTTATCTGTCAGGCTTCTTCTCCATCTTTTTTTAAGCTTATGCTTTTCCACACATCTTTCATACCTCTGTCTCACTCTTTACACCTTATATCTTCTTTCCTGAAGTATCTGTCTTGCCTGGAGCTTATTTTGTTGCCTTTGATTTTAAGCCATTAGAGACAGACAGTGTTTGCAGAGAGCCCTGTCTGTATGTGGTTTCTAACAGCAATGGGGCATGTCTTGATGCTTTTTTCAGGGAAAAGTCATTCCAGTTTAGGGCTGTTGGGTTTGTTTTTTCTCTTTTTTTGTAATTGTTGAATGAGGTCTTCAAATTTTGGCCAAATAACATCATTAATAAGCCTGATAGACGATGAAATATTAGATATTAAAATGACACTATTATAATTTACAGATTCCTCGCCGCTGTTCCCTTCCAGCTCCAGCTGAGCTTCACTCCGCAACGCCTGCTTCACTGGGAGCAGGGGAGCTGCTTTGCTCCATCCGATCTGGCACCCACCTTCTGTGTCCTAGCCCAGACACATCTTATTGCTCCCAGAAAAAGTTAACAGCTCCATAGTCAGCACATTTGGGACAACCTTTCCTTCTTATCACACACACAAAGTTCTGGAAGATAGCAGTTTGGGAGACAAGCTGCCCAGCAGATTCCTGAAGGGTACCAAGAACAACTACTTGTGATTTCTGTGATTCTGTGATTTCACACAGAGAAGACTATAAGAGAGGAGAGGCTGTTTTGCATATTTAGCTTATCAGTTAATACTTCCTGCTTCAACAAAGGTGGAAGACATATATATGTAAAACTGATCACAAAACAATACAATTAATGATGCCAAAGAAAGTGTGGAGTGGCAGAAAGAGAATGGGCTTCCAAAAGCAGATTTTAGTTGGCTTAGGGAATTAATGGGTGGGTAGATCTGAAGAAATTCAGAAGGAAATGGGAGCATAGGAGAGCTGACAGTTAGGGAAAGAAGTGTATTAAAGGCACAATAGCACTGTGCACACTACCCTGATGCAAAGAGAGCAACAAGGCTTCATCAGGAGCTAAGTGGACTGAAAACCAAGAAGGAATCAAACAAAAATGTGGAAACAAGAACAGATGACTAAAAATGAGTTTAAAAGAATAGCATGGTCACACATGGTCAAATCATAAAATGCTAAGAGGCAAAACGAGTTAAACTAGGAAATTACCTAAAAGGTTATACACACACACACACAGAGAAGACTAAAATATTTGATGCTCTTTCTATGTGTCTACAGAAATCTTAGCATCAGATATGCAAATAAATTAATCTTAAAAAAGGTCCAAGAAGCACAGACCAGAAAAGGGAGGGAATGGGTTAAGTTACATTAAGACATGCCGGTTTCCGATTCTGCTGGTTTAAAAGTGTAGTTCAGAAAGCAGTGGATAAAGCCCACCTCCCTGTTGTCGTGTGTCTCCTGTTTAGATTAGCCCAGAGAAAAAGCTCTGACTGAAATTCATGGCTGGAATATTCATAACAACGTTTTTCTACGAGTTTTACAATGCTCGATATCATGGTTTCATTTACACAGAGTTCTTTGTTGCCATGGGAGGACTCTCTATTTACCTGCTCATTTTCACAAAACCTGTAGAAATGTGGTACCTTTGAGATCACCACTGCTCGGTCCAGTTCAGTTATAAAGTGAGCAGCAAGTTCAAAAGTCACGGTGTGGTTTGACTGGTCGTACAGCGTGATCATACTAACAGTGTTTCCATAGAAAGATGTGCTAAAAATTACCCAGGAACACTTCAAAAGACCAAGTAATCATTATGATTCTGGGGTTTTGGTTTTTTTGGTTGTTTTTTTGTGGTTTGGTTGTTTGGTTGGTTTTTTTTCCAGAATTTGTGGGGTATAAGGGAGGTCCTAGAAGACTGGAAAGGATGAAAATACTGCCTAGCTTTTGTCAATACTTCATCCATCTCTGAGGAATACTATCACAGCTATCAGGCAGTCAGTATATAGGCATGAAGATAATGACAGAAAACAATTAAGCAATAAGATATTCCAATGTAATCTTAGGATAATTATTGTGTCAAACCTCTCTAATTTCCTTCTGAGACAGGACAACAGGCCTATTGAATAAGAAGAAATCAGTAAATGGGATATCCATGATTTAATAAACCTTTTAAATTGGGTCATCTCTAATTTTGCCTGCAATACAAAAAAAATGGTGGAGATGAAATCAAGTAACAGTTGACACACAAGGAGTTAAATATTTCTCCCAAACTGTATTTATCAACAGTTTCCTGACAAAGCAGGATGGCACTGCAGTAACATCCTTCAGGGATTTCTCATCGGTCCTGTTCTATTCAATTTTTCATTGAACAGCTTGGATAATAGAACGGGGAGCAAACTTGTAAAATCTGCAAAAAATCTGGAAGGAGGTTGCAAACACATAGAAAACCAGATGAGAATTCAAAATATCGAGATAACGTGAGAAACTGTATATCTGCAACAAGCTCATATTACATAGAGAGAAACTAAGTACTACCCATGACAAAAATAAACCAGAGTATATCAATATAATACGGTGACAGTTTAACAAGGCAACAGGATTGCAGAAAAGGATAGGAAGGTTCGAGTGCATTTCAAACTAAATATGAGGCAACAACATGATGATGTCGCAGAGAGGCATTTCTCATTCCAGGATGTATTAGGAAGTGTGCAGTATGTGAGATGCAGGACCTAATTATTTTGCAATTTTCGGTGCTGCTGAGGCCTCAGCTGGAGCATTCTGTGCAATTTTGGGCAATGCACTCCATGAACAATTTCAACAATTTGGATGGAGTTGAAATGAAATCAACAAGAATGATAAGTTCTTTTGAAAATATAACTTACAAGGAAAGGTTGAAGGAATGGGGCTTGGCTTCCTCAGAAAAAGACGACTGGGGGGAAAAAATGCATATTTTAAGAGGCAGCATCCACAGTTCTTTGTACCCACCTGAATTATAACAAGTAATTGCTTAACTTGCAGCAAAGAAGAGCAGACTAGATGAAAAAAAAAAAAAAGAAACATCAACACACACAAAAAAATCCTTTCAACCTTAAGTCTGGATTAGATGGAATAGGTTTACGGAGGTTGTGGAATCCCCTTCATTTGTGGTTTTTAACAGCAGCCTACACAAACATCTGTCAGGGATGACCCAGTTCCCCATTTCCTGCCTCAGAACAGGGATGGACTGGATGACCTTTTAAGGTCTTTGTTCTGCCCCTCTCCTTTTTTTTCCTGTCATGATTTCAGTACCAGAGAACCTGTTTCCTTTAACTTGGCTGCTATAGTTAGACAGTACAACTGTTGTAGATAGCCAAGGCCTTCGTAAAAATAAAACAAACCTCCATGTAAAATAATAAATAATTTGGAAAATGAAAAAATAAATAATACTAACTTTAGCAAATTTAAAACATAGATGTGTCAAAAAAACCCCAATAGCTAAATGAACCCCAGATAATGGCAAACACTTAACATTTTTTAGCCAGCATGCATGTATATATCTTTGCAAAAGCTTCATTCAATACTCACTATATTCTGTTAAGAATGATGATAGAGTTGACTGTCATACTGAGTGATGTGATCAACCACATGGCAAAAATCATAATGCTGTGTTAATTTAATTTTAAAAAATATTATTCTTGATTAATTATATTATTTCTTCAAATACAGTTCTATTGTCCAAAATATCCATTTTATAACCATTAAGATGTCAAATTGAGATTTTGAATTCTTTTCAAATAACCAGGGTAGTAAAAGGTATTTTGATCTTAATTCTTAACGTTAATTTAGGTTTATTTAAAGATAAAAAATATCTTTAAGTGTGATCTGGATGATCGGGTGGTGAGATGGATTGTGAACTGGCTGGAGAAAAGAAGCCAGAGAGTTGTGGTGAATGGGATGGAGTCTAGTTGGAGGCCTGTATCTAGTGGAGTCCCCCAGGGTTTGGTATTGGGACCTGTGCTGTTTAATATATTCATCAACGACTTGGATGAGGGAGTAGAGTGCATCCTCAGCAAGTTTGCTGATGATACGAAACTGGGAGGAGTGGCTGACACGCCAGATGGCTGTGCTTCCATCCAGCGAGACCTAGACAGGCTGGAGATTTGGGCGGGGAAAAATTTAATGCAATTTAACAAGAGCAAGTGTAGAGTCTTGCATCTGGGCAAGAATAACACCAGGTTCCAGTATAAGTTGGGTATGGAACTGTTGGAGAGTAGTGTAGGGGAGAGGGACCTGGGGGTCCTGGTGGACAGCAGGATGACCATGAGCCAGCACTGTGCCCTCGTGGCCAAGAAGGCCAATGGCATCCTGGGGTGTATCAGAAGGGGGGTGGTCAGTAGGTCAAGAGAGGTTCTCCTCCCCCTCTACTCTGCCCTGGTGAGACCGCATCTGGAATATTGTGTCCAGTTCTGGGCCCCTCCGTTCAAGAGGGACAGGGAACTGCTGGAGAGAGTCCAGCGCAGAGCCACAAAGATGATGAAGGGAATGGAGCACCTCCCTTATGAGGAAAGGCTGAGGGAGCTGGGTCTCTTTAACTTGGAAAAGAGGAGACTGAGGGGTGACCTAATCAATGTGTTCCTGCTCCGGCAGGAGGATTGGACTAGATGATCTTTTGAGGTCCCTTCCAATCCCTAACATTCTGTGATTCTGTGATCTATGATTTTCAACAAGAAATACAAGTGATACATGAAATACAGAAAAACAACTTGCAGAAAAACTGTGAATGAAGCTCTGTTAGCACCTCAGGGTTATGATGGTATCATAAACCACACGAGAGCTTTTCTCCTGCGCTTCAGGTGCTGTCATCAGAAACCTTCTGTGTTTATCCACAGTAGCCTTAGGTATCACTGTTACCGGTACTCAGATAATATCAAGCTATGCACACGCATAGAGGCACGAAGTGTCAAGCTATAGTTACAGCTGATCTGATGACACTTTCATCCTGAGAGCTAATGCAATCCCTTTTAAATAAACAAAAAACAGAACTTGTGTTGAAGTCTTCATGACTACTATTAAACTTTTAGATTATTTCTAAGAGTTAATTTAAAAAATATACATATTTCTTTTTCCATTTTTCATAACTACTAAGATGGTCTCTTCCAATTATCTAAGCAAGAAAAAAAACCTCTGTTCCAGAATAACATTTTAAAATATTTATTTAAAATTACTTTCCTGGAATTCTAAAATGGTTGTTTTCAGACCAAGCTGGCAGTTTACAAAACATACATAGCATAAGAGGCTTTTCATGTGTTCCAATCAACCAATAAAGAAAATAATCCAATTCCTGCTCTTGGCCTGCAGAGGGGTAAAAGGAAACAAGTTGGTAAACCACAGACATCTGGTTCAAAATATGAGATGTGTGACCAAAGACCAAAACATGTTCTATATTACCAGGATGCCCATCAAAAAAATCTGATCAGCCTTTCCAAAATAGCGTGAATTATCAGAACTACACTAAATGGTAATTTATCCAAGATCAATGTAATTGCTATGTTTGGCTCTGCTGTTTCTGGAGACAGGCGTATTTCATTCTGTATGTGTTTCGCAGGCGCTGCTAGGTGAAAAGGACCTGAGAAGGAATTTACTGAAGCAGCAAGACAAGAAAGCAAAATGCCCATTGCTTCAGTTGGTGTATGACATTTGTAAGCTGAGGAGATTAGCTTTAATTTCCAGTCTTAACAAATACTTGCATGCTGGATTTCTACAATGCAGAACTGTGAGTGGGAGGACATTGCAGGAACACATACCAAAAAGTCCCTTTTTTAGATGTTTGACTGTCCTGCATGCCATAATGTAGGTCTTTCTCCCCTTTCCCAACCTTGTTTAAAGCACACAGAGAAGATATGAACTATCTAATGTAAGAATTAGCGTGACTGTTTAGGAAATAAATGGTTGTACCTGTAAAATAAGTTCTCATGCATGCAAAAAACCCAAATGTATGCAACCAACTGTGCAGTTTCTACCTACAAACTGAAAATTTGTGCCTATAAATACATGTTTTTATGGGTGCAATGTATGTAGAACTGCTGAATTTTAGGCCTTCCCATTTTTCCACCCCTCTGGTATAATACTGCATATGGAATGAATGGCATCATAAGGGAATTTGTTTCTATCTCATCTCTTTTTTTCACCAAATTGTATTCCCAAACTGTTCCCAGCAGCTGTTCATCTAATTCATCAGCAAGAACCATAGAATATATTCAAGAAGATTATACTACTTTCATTCGGCCCCTTTGGAGAAGCAGAGGAAAAGCAGAAAAGTAGGAGAAATAAGAATGCAATATGTGAGTGCACAGGAAAACACAAAATTCCCACAGTCCTGCAACTTGGCTAAACCCTAGTTATAGGCAAAACCCCACAAACTGCCCTTTGATGTGTTAATTGAAATCTAGCTTTCCACATCGTCCCATTTTCTTCTCAACACAACGGACACTAGCTGCTCTTGAGAAAGAAAACAATGAAATGCCTGTCATACAGTTTTTCCTTGCTTACTTCAAGAACAAAGGGTTAAGACAGGCATTGAAAAAGCATCCAGGAGATTAGATAAACAAATAAGAATGCTTACGTACATGTGCGTATGATAATAAGACAATTCCTAGACATCTTTCCCTCTCCCCTTGGTGCAACACAGACAAAAGGTGGTGTCAAGGCTGTTTGGCCTCCTCCCTTTCCCTTCTGCTGCAGCTTTCAGTAGGCACAATGCTTATTAGTACCACAACAAACACGGGTTTTGTAGTTCAAGTGAATCACTTCTTCTGGGGTGTAATCAATGGCTAAATAATTAAAAAAAAAGGTCATAAGTTAAGGACTCAAACTGCAAGCAGATACTAAGACACGCCACAGCGTGCAGAGAAGACCCTGACTCTTACCTGCGCGCAAAGAGGCTCGAAGATCAAACCAGATGCATTCATGTCCTGCTTGTAATTTGTTCTGTGGCAGTCCAGCGGTGTTTCGCAGAAGTATTAACAATCAAAAACTACAGATGGAAAAGAATTCTGCACGTCCTTCAGTCAATGCAGGATTTTTCAGTTCATATTTTTCACTCCTTGGTTCAGTATCAAGCACTAGTGGGTTTCAGAGGTAGATTTGCAGCCCAGTAGGTCTCAGTATACTGGAGTGTTCTTCATTATGGTCTGGCAATGTTAGCTTTGCTGATTTTTCTAGAAGGCAGATGCAGGTTTTTGCTGCACTCCCTCATAAGCTTCCTAATTCTCCAACAAATATTAAGAGAGTTGGATTCATCATTCTTGCCAATTTTAGTATGAAGCAGTTACTGTCCACTAATAATA
The DNA here is from genome assembly GCA_013400615.1 of Syrrhaptes paradoxus. Lineage (NCBI taxonomy): Eukaryota > Metazoa > Chordata > Aves > Pterocliformes > Pteroclidae > Syrrhaptes > Syrrhaptes paradoxus. The sequence continues at coordinate 47,214 of VZTO01020124.1, forward strand.
AAAGTTTATAGTTGCAGAGTTGTTTCCTCTGTTATGTCACATCTTGACCCATGGCTGTTCTTTTCACAAACAATCCATATTTGTTGCATATTTGTGAAAGTCAATATCAGTATGAGGATGCTGCAGCATATTTTGAGGTTGTCCTGTTGCTGCCTGGATGGATGTGCAATTTAAATCCTCCATTATGACCTTATTTTGAGCTATCCTCTATTTCCCATCTATGTTATATTTCAATTCCCCCTTTTTTAGATTGTCTCCAATTTGTTGGCCCCATTCTGGTAATGAAGTGTCTCTAACCGAATGCTTTCAGTCTGTCTGACAGATGCATGCCAGGATGAATCTAGTATCGTAGTTCACCTATTAGAGCAAAAGATCAAAACCGCATCTTCTGCAACATTGATTAAGGGACAGCTTGAATCCATAAGGCATTTCAGGGCATACTGCTAAAGATATTGCCTGTAAGAATAGGAAAATTGAATCTATTGCATGTAGTATAAAAAGCCAAATACTGGAGATACTCAGCACGTGACCTGAAACACACTAGCATGAAATGAGACAATGAAGTGGTCTCACTGTGCCAAGCTGAATATCTCAGGATGGTGACATCTAATACCACAATGCAGAACTTTGCCCAGTCTTCAGTAAAAATTCCAGTACTTTCAGGTTCTAAAAGGACTCTCTAACCTCACACTACTGTTTTACTTCTTTCTGGTTTGATATACATAATTTTTTTTTAATTTCATTTTTGGAAATTATTCAATAAAATTATTTTCTTCCCTTCTTAAGCTCTCTCTACCATATGCACACACTCCTTCAAGAGTTTTCTTATTTGCAATCAAGAAAGCTCAAGATTCCGAGGGAAGATCATTGCAAAGAAATTCTGGGGCCAGCCTTAGTACGAGTCTTGTTTTACTGTTTACAGTGACAGAAGAATTCCCTAACATTGACAACAGCTGCTGCTGAGCTTAAGCTCCAAGTCACCACTTGATACTAGAGCCAGCTGATTTTAAGTGTGCAATCACATACAGGCAGGGGAAAACTGACTGATGTGTCAGGGCCTCCTTAATTTGGAAGAAGATATTACACTGTGCACTGAAGCACCTATTACGGCTGCTATTGCTGCATATATGTATAAGAGCAGAAGGTGATCTCCATTGCTCTGGCAGGAGGCACCCAGAGAAAGAACAAGCACTTCCATGTCATTAATCGAGCTGAGAGAAGCAATCAGAAGTACAAAGTAGAGATCCAATTTCATAGGGAGAAGCTGAATTAAATTTTGGACTACTCCAACAAGAACCTGGAGAGCTGCAGGAAACTATTATGCAATATAATCTTATCTACAGGATTCATTCACATGCAAACACATCAAGGAGTTATTTTCTTAGCTGACAGCTAAACAGCCCTATCAAAAAGAGTACGTTAGCCTTACCTGGAAGATATGGAGCAACACTCTTCAGTCCATGACTTGTAGGCAACATACTGTCCCTCTGTAATGTTGCCGATGTCCACAGCACCCTACCCACTGAGCAGCGGGTCGGTGAAAGCTGGGATCCCAATCAAGAGTCTTTTTCCTTCTTTCATGAGGTGCAAGATACTTCCCAGAAACGTGTGCATGACAGTATCTGCTTTACAAAAGGCAAGACCTGAGGATATGTAGCTAATACAGAACTAGATCGAACCAAAAAAAAGAGCTGAAAAATTAAACGGTACCTTGAAGGGTTTTACTTGGTTGTAAATGATGTGCTTTAATAAAAATCAAAGAAGCTTTACCACTTCTGACATTCTTTGATGAGTTTCAAAAAAATTACAGAAAACAAATGCTAACCACAGTTCCACAAAGAACCCTACTCATCCTGACTCTACCTCATTCACATATGAAGAAAATAATCTTATACAATCCTAGAAAGCTGGTGACTAACATTAATACACTGCTTGACAGGATGCTCGCAGCAGCTATTATTGGCTATGGATGTAATTCAGTGTTATCCTCTTTCTTTGCTATTGCATTGATGATATGCTGGCAGAGGCTGTATTTTATACATTAGCTTTCCTAGGAAAGCACAGTTGCACCTTAGGGGTAAAATTGTGATCCTACTGAAATCAGTAGCAAAGCTCTCATTGTTATAAATAGGGTTAGAATTTCACATTAGGAGTTACTGTATGGAGAGATGTACTAATCCTCTATTCCTCATCTTTCTCTCAAGGGAAAACTTACTCTTACTTTTGCAAAATCTTATATAAGACTCAATGCTGACACATAAAAGAGCATATCTATCAGACCTGACCACTGAAAGACAATGCATCTCATTTTCTGCTTTCCAAAGATAGATTCACCATTCATATTCAACTGTCATAGAAACAACAGTGAAAGCAATGCCTGTCTTAGATGATGGGATTCAGTCAAGGTTTAAGGATCCTAGGGAACACAGTTTGCTATCAAGTGTATTTGTTATTCATGGACTTAATAAAGCTCACAGAACTCAGGAATAGCTAAAAGATTTGTTTCATTGCAAACAAAACTTAAAGCACTAAAATCAGTCATAAGACTCATATAGACAACTTTGTATACAATTTACATTTTCTATACAGAAAGTCCTACCCAACTTTCCACTTCAGGTAGTACGGGTAAGTGCCTGATAACAAAGAGGGCTCCTTTAGCTGCTTGTATCCTTACAACTAACAGAATGGTGCCTAGCTTTTAATTTTGAATGGAGACTACTTGCTTGCCATAATAATGGTCCTTCATTAGAGGACATATTAGATCATGATTTGTATGATACTTACCCAGTTTACCAGTGGGAGTTGTACTTTGGATAATAAATGCAACCTTTTATTTCAATACAGATTTTGTGCCAGTTCCACCTCTTTTTCACTTATTCTACTCACTAGTTTGATCTTCTTTTTGATGGTAGTACCACAGTACACTCATAAATCCATATGCCAAGTTAATAAAAAGTAAAAAAAAATTAAAATCCAAAGAAGTTATAAAATATCCTGTAAAACTTGTTCCAAATCAAGTTTTCAGATCCTTAAGGGGTAAAGGATAATCCATGGCCAACTGCACANTGGAGCTGGGAAGAAGCAAGTCAGCTTGCTTTCTTTTGGAATTTTTGTTTTACACACAGGTGCACACGAATATGGGTACCTATGCTGGAGCACACAACATTAAAGAAATGTTCCTTTTCTGTGTCTTCTGAGGTAGAGCTGAACCATTTCCAAAGAAAACTCTGTTCACACACAGCCAAGCTCTGCTATTACTGTGGAAAGATCCATTGTTCTAGATGACCCATGTTTTATTTCTAAGCTTTAGAAGATCCCTTAAATAGTGCAAATCTCATTCTTGGTGTGCCTAGAGAAAACAGAGCAGGATACTGAAGCTGATTTATTATTCTTTGAACAGGCAGAGCAAGGAACAGAAGACAAATGGGCAGAATCCTCCACCTCTGAGAATACGCAGTAGTTCTACGCTAGCTGCAAGTCTTAAGTACCAAAGTTACTGCTACACCTGTTATGATATCACCCTCGCACTAGCCCAACCAGGGGCTAACAATGAGCTGACAATGAGCGAAATGACACAATTATTCCCCAGGATGGGACAATTTCTTCGAGAGCCTCCCAACCACTTACAGTTAAGCAGCTCCAAGATTGCAGCAGTGCCCTTTTTCCTGATGTGACAGGTACAAAATATCCAAGTTGTTTGAGAATCCTTTGTTTACATATAGCTTTAGTGGCCCTTTACAATGGTGGTTATCTTATCCATGGCTCTTGTTATTTGGTCCCGATGGTCGGCAATGGCAAGCTGTTTACTGGATAGCTTCTTGGAGTGGGATACAATCTGAAAGCAAAGTCTATGTAGGTTTTTTTGGGGAAAGAAGTTATGATTTCTCTTTTACGGAAGTAATTGCAAACTCTAGCCCTCCTACCTTCACGTGGTAAAGGGTAAGAGTAACCCTTTTGGCAAAGAAAGCTGCAGTGGAAGAAAACAATCCATCTGGGGACCGGGACGCCAATAACTGAGGCTAGCACATATTCAGAATAACTCAGGAGATCCTGGACTCTGTCTCAAAAGAGCAATTGCACTGTTATTGCAAAGTTCCCATAAAGAGAGTGTGAGTGCAGAGTTCACAAAGATATTAGCTTTTTCCTGCTTTTCAGGATCAGAAGCAAAGTTATTGCTATGAATCACTAGTTATTGCTATGAATAAACTCAGAATTGCTACTTACAGTCTGATGTGTCTAATGCTGGGTATATTAAGTGGAATATTATATCCCTAATCCCTGTTAGCGATCATGGGTATTTTTCCACAGAGCACTTTCCAAATGTAATTCACGAACTAGATTCATGTTTGAGTTCAATGTGGTTTTGCTTTTGCATAAAAATCACAAACAAATCCCAAAACATTACAGGTCTCAAACACCT